>JABGLY010000167.1:0-51102 GCA_013623525.1 Fusarium dimerum
ATTTGCCTTTTAGGGTTTGTTTTTTTTTTAAGGGTGCTTAAAGGAATAAAGGGGGAATCGGGAGGGAAGGAAATGCGGGAAAGGAAAAGGAGAAATGGGGAATAAGAGAAAAAAGAAATGGTGGGTGGTCTTTTTGGGTTTCGGGCTTTCCGTAAGTCCGGGGTAAGGGGGGGGGGTTTAGAAATGATTTATAATTTGTAGACTCTTAAAGAGAGGAAATGAGCTGAAATAATGGTGCATATATATAATATAATATTCTATGCTCGGTGCTCGGTTCATATTTCATATTGGAACGAAATATCAGCTAATTTGGTGCCTCATTTTAACAAGTCGACTATAAAATACATCAAATAGATCTTTAAACAGCGATCCAAACAAGACGACTTTGAGGATCAACTTACCCGTCGTCCTAGCGGACCAATAATCAAGCCAGTGGAGGTCACTTTCTTCACCCCCCCATATTCATCTTCCTGCTCACCCCCTTCTACCTTTCCATGTTACTTCCCTGAAAAATCGGTTTCCATTATACCACAATCCTTGAGCTCGGTAAATATTTTCCATTCAGCCAAGTTTTTATATTGGGCAAAAGAAAAGTAAAGGTCGAAATCAACGAACGAGCAAACAGCTCCGGTGCAAAACCTGGTTCGCTCGCTGTGTGTGCGTTTTTCTGCTTAATTGCCGGATTCCGATGACTTGATCCGGGCTTTTTTTTTCAGCCTCTTTTTTTTCTTAGTTTCTGATTTCATTGAATGGGGAATAGGTTGTTGTGTTTTTTTTTTGTTTATATTCACTGTTTCACACCTGAATGAGACCAACACTAAAAACATCAAAGCATTGTTCTTTCTGTTTCTTGTCTCTACTGTCGTCCTGTTCCTTCTTCACGTCAACTTGGGGAGGGGGGAAGCCAAAAACGCCAAGACGTGTTAGAACAAGTTATTCTCGGCGAGACAGGGCAAAGACACAAGGATCCATCAATCTTGTCCGCCCATTCATCCGTCCGTCTGTCTTCTGTTGACGATTCCACGAGATCAAGCCAAGCCAAAGGTCATACTTGACTCCAGTACATGTTGCACGCTAAGACACAAGACCCCTGCTCCCAAGTTAAGCCCTGCTTTGGAGTCTGCTGGTCCTGTCTGCATCGATGACATTCATCTCCCCGCTTAATTGTCACTGCTTCCTGTCAAAAAAAACTGGCCTGAGACGACACAACACAAGAATAACAGTCTCGTCTTGTGTTGAGCTTAACATTAAATAGCATCACAAACTCATTGTACTGCGTTGCACCTTATCGCATCTCTCATCTCTCTCTCCCTGATTGAGACATCACCCCCAGACACACACCAGATCTTCATCATCTGCTCACAAACGAACGACAACTGAACCCCCGCTGGATCGGAAGCACTTCATTCTCATCCGCCACAATTTAAAACACCTTTCAACAAACACCACTTTAACCAAACAACACCATCCTTCTCGACTTTCAACCCTAGCACACATAATGAAGGTCATCGTAACGGGAGCAACCGGCATGGTTGGACAGCACATTGTTCGCCACTGCCTCGCAGATCCTCGCATCACCAGAGTCTTTATCCTCACTAGAACCGCCGTCTCGATGGACGTTGAGAGTCACCCAAAAGCAGATATCATCATGCACCAGGACTTTTCACGATATTCGGATGATTTGTTGGCGAGGCTCGAGGGTTCTTGTGCATGTCTATGGTAGGTTCACTCACTTTTTACACCTTGTTCCACTGACGGGAAATATCCCTGTCTGATGATCTTTACTCAATCTATTCTTGATTATTCCCGTCGCGATGGTCTATCCATCAATCACCGGTTGAACAAGTCTTTCTTGATATCCTGAGTGGTTCGACAAACATTCCCTTCATCCCATCCACTTACCTCATGAACCAGAAGAGACACATACTTGACGCTAATACAAATCCAAATTAGGGCTATAGGAGGCCGCCCGGATCAGCTCAACAACGAAAAATCATTACTTCAGCAAATAAACGTCGACCTCCCACTCGCGGCCGCAAGGATCATGAGCGACCGTCTAGCCGACAAGGCTCCCCCCGGATCTAGATTCACATTTGTCTACTGCAGCAACAAAAATGCCGAACGTCATTCAAACCCGTTGTCCTTCCTCGGAGACTCGCGAAAACATCGCACTGAGGTTGAAAAGGGGCTCATGGACATCTCAGACGCCAACTCGTCCTTCTTCAACGTCTGCATCTTACGGCCAAATGCCGTACTTGTCCCGGATGCGCCCAAGAAGAAGAAGAAGCTCATTGGAAGCCGGTCGAGCAACGGTGTCGAAGTGTCCCAGCTAGCCAAGGTTTTTGTCAGAGTGGCCCTTGAAGGATCCAATTCAAGGGATCAGATACTTGAGAATGATGTACTACTCAAGTTGTAATTTTTCTTTCTCCTCATATTGTCTTACTTATTATTACTCATCACTTCTTTTCTTGTTCTTGTTTGCTTTTCTAAACAAGCCCTTTCGAATAAATCCTGTTGTTCCGTTCAACTTGTATATACCCAACACTCAAGGAGCATCGCTGCAGTCGGTGTGTTGGCAATGATGGAGTATTCTTGCATTTCATTAGTACTTTGTGGAGCGTCTTGCATGGATGGATTGGGAACGGATCATGGGAGAAGAGGGGGGCACGCATAACGCCAAGGTGGTCCAACGGGTGGGATCCATGTACGATTCTGTCATGAGTGTTACATTATCCTAGGGCTTGTTCCGACAAGTTAGTCAGTCTCGGAGTTATTTTATAGCGCTCATGATTCACATTGCATAACAGCGCTAAGCGGATGTACCATACCAGTCAACTATTAGATCTGATTGCTGCTTACAGGATGGCATCAGTTGGTTGAATGTGTGTAAATGATAGCCGGCTAGATACTACTATCTGGTCCGGTTGTAGATATACTTACAATAGCGGTCCCAGAGCTCAGTTATAATGCTAACAAAATATCCAGAGATGGAGAGTTCTCTTATAACCGTGACTTATGAAGTTCAGGTCGTCGACATGACCTAGACAGACCAGAGTATGTAATGCCTTTAATTTGTATAGGTTATTATGTGCTATGATACAAAGAATTGAGCCTACAAGTCAGTCAGTGTACCCTTCAATGTACAAACCATGCCAACTCCAAAGTCTGATCTTTAATATATACTGGTATATTAGACGGTTATATCCTTAGCCACACCTAGTGCCAGGAAGCGGAGTACACACTCAAGTATTAGTCCTCTCCAGTAAAATGACAGAGGACCGAACAGTCCAGTTTCTTAGACTGTAGTAGGTTGAAGTCCCAGTTTATAAAGATTTCAGCATCACTGTCGGATTGCTATCTGAGATATTCGGAGAGATAGAACTGCTATTGGGGGTTTTGTGTCGTCTGTCATGTAAGATTACTGGGCTTCCGTTGTCCACCACAGTTCTCATAACGATTTGAAGACGAGATGATTGAGGTTGACTTTAATTCGTAAATCAAGCATTTCCCCTAGATGGTGAGAATAATCTGGTCCTTAAAACGAGAGTTCTCCTTGATACACATCTAGTTTTATCACAGTTTAAGAAAATTATGCCTGGTGTATGCCATTTCTCAGATAAGCTTAGAGAATCATGAACCTGCAAGTGGGATATAAGCTTATTTTATTCGAAGTTCGTACGTAGGAAGAGTGTTGTCCTTGATTAGGATTAAGATTGATCATGTATGTATGTACTCACAAACATAAACCAACCGGGTGAAGATATATACCCATATAAGGAGTAAGGAAAACCATCAATGTATTTAAATAGCCAGACATTCCCACCCATATCTTCGTCACCAGTCAACACTCAAGCAAATCAACAATCGCGGTCACCTCTCAGCACTTGGGCCGTCTCAGTTTCCCCTCATGGACACATACATCGCCGACAAGATGTTGAAAGATTTCATCATGCACGACCACGGAGCCGTCTGCTTCTCCACCACCTTCGTCCTACGACTCTTCTACGTCGCCATCGCCGGTTGGGGCCTTTCTGCTATCCTCGGCATCGTCATTTTCATATTCAATCGCAAGCTGGACCATGCCAGGCGAGATGGGTATAAGCCCATGGTTCAAAGCAATCCACAGAGTGTTTCCCGGGGGCAGCAGACTAGTCCTATTACTTTTCCCCAGCCAGCGCAGGTTCCTAGAGCCATGTTCTAAAACCCTCATCGTTTGAAAGCTGAGGATGTGGATGGTGTGGATGGATACGGTGTTGGGGAAATTCACGAGAAGGGATGAGAGGACTTTTGAACTATGACTTCAACCATGGTGATAAACCGTCATACTCGGCTTCGTTAGTGAATGGATATTCTATTCATAATATTGCCCTTAGAGAGATAATTGGTGCTGTGATGTGGTGCTTTAGGGACATTATGATAACGTGATACACTCAACTACAAGTTTGATACAGGATGATATGTTCAAGGCAAGACTCTAAAGTGTTTCGTAAACTGCGTCCAGCTCAGCGCGTAGCAAAAACAACTCCCAATCATTGCTATGAATTAGAATCTGTTTACAATTTGAGATGAGAAAAAAAAAGGTTATAATATGCAGTGACATTGCATGACTACACCCAGGCACTGTTCTAGAGTCTATGAACAAGAACTGTCTTCCTTATGTCTAGTATAACTTTGTTATTCCCCCCCTTTTTTATGATACGTTTCTCTGCCCATGTAACCCTCTCTTGGATCGTACTTTTTTAAATTATTTTGGCTCATATACAGCAGCAAAGCTTTTCTGACTATTTCTTCTGAATTTCGTTGTGCCATGCATGTGCTGTCTCGTCCGTATCAAGTGTCTAAACATACAGATACCGCAGAGTATCAGACTTGTCGCTGTATATTGACTCTGTACATGTCTCCGGATTCACCATATATCATCCCCATGACTTACCTTCTGGATCTCATCACTCATCATCTCACCAACACATCAGAACTATACACACAACCCTCTACCACTACACACAACAACCATCCACACAGCAAACACTCCCCATCAGAACCACATCAACCATGTCATCTCAACTCTTTCCCAGAACCGACTACCCAGCCGAAAAGTCCCATGACAATCCGGTACCCTTCATTGCCATCTGCGCTGGCGTCTCCATCGTGGTGGCTACGATAATATGCATCATCATCTGGCGCACATGTCTTAAGAAACTGGCCAGTGGCGGAAATGGCGGGGGTGCTCAGGATGAGGAAGCCCAGAACAATTATTCACAAGGTTCGGAGGAATAATCATGATACAATGCTGCTTCTGGAGGTTACTCGGGATATCATCTCGGGGAGAAAAAGGAAGTGACGGGCATGGGCTAGTGAAAGGTTTCTGGATTAATACTGCGGGAAACTCTTCTATAGAAGGACAATGAGAAATATTGCGCCAAATCCTTGCCAATAATGTTACAAACGGTTCAGTCCTTGTGAAACTCCATCCATACACAAATCCTGCCTTAGATCATCTTCCTGACTTCCCAACCATCTAGTTACTCTTCTCCAACCCCTTCAGAGGATCAACAAATGCCAACTCCTTGATCGTCTCCTGCCAGATCCTCTTCTGCAATTTCTTCCCAGACTCTTCATACATGACCGGTGGGAATCTATACCATGTTAACATCCATAGTTCATATCGCCAAGGTCAGAAAACACTTACGGCTTGATGGCACCATCGCTCACAAAGCTTCCGTGGCTCTCAGCCCCCTTGGCCGTAACAGCATCGATATACTGTCTCGCTCCCTCCTCAGCGGATCTCGAAATCAGGATTCTGAAGACCCAAGACAGGGCAATTATAACCATGCTCTTATTCTCGGCTCCTAGCTGTGTTCCTTTGCAAGCTCCAGGATTGGATACGTTGATGATGACCTCGTCGGGGGAAACACGCTGGCTGAGCTCGTTGACGAACATGAGAATAAGTAGCTTGGATCGCTTGTACGCGTCCCAGGAAGTGTAGTTGGATTCACTGTCCATGAATTCAAAGATGGACTGCGACTCAGGGGGCTCGACTGCTGCCCAATATGCAGTGTCAGAACCCACAATCGAGAGGCGTGCGGGAGCGGTCGTTCCGCGCTTTTTGCGAAGAACAGGAACGAGGAGAAGGCTGAGAAGAGCAGTTGAGATGTGGTTTACCTGAAACGTCATCTCATGCTTCGTCCCCTCGACCAGTTCATAATGATCATGATTCAAGCCAGCGTTCAGAATCGCAATGTCCAACCTCTCCAACTCCTGACACCACTTCACAAACCCAATGACGGAATCATACGAAGCCATATCCACGATCGCAACCTCTATCTTTGCAGAGGGAAACTCCCTTCTCAGCTTCTCAGCTGCGGCGTCGCCTTTCTTCTGCGATCGAACAGCAAGAATGAGATGAGACAGACGCAAGGCGAGGATCTGTCTAGCAGATTCGAAACCAAGACCAACATTGGAACCGGTGATGAGGGCGACTTGGCCGGAAAGGTCGTAGGAGGTAGGAACGGGAGGGATCCTTTGGAAGAATTGACGTGAGAAGAAGGCACGGGCGCTGGCTTCCCATACAGCTTGATCCTGAAGGTTTGCAGACATGGTGAATTATAGGACGTTGAGTGATGGACAGTATGTTTGTGTGTATACTGAATAAATGCAATTGAATAGTTAGTACTTGACTGTATGTCAAGAATGATAGTCAATTGATTGCGCAATTAGTTTATTATTTAATTCATATTTCATTCTCATTCCCATCTCTTATATACACAAGCTTCGCACTTACATCTAAACATCACCACTTGTTGTACCCCAAAATCCGTCCTCCCCCCTTACCTCCGCTACCTCCGTCCTCCTACCACCCCCACCAATCAATGCACGATACACGATATTCATCCAAAAGTAAAGGGGTGTCGGAACCGGCCATTGCCTAAATCCACTGACGTCAAGAGATAAAAAGTCCCCATGGCTTTGGTCTTGGACCGAAATACGGACGAATAACTTAGAGCCGGCTGAAATAACGGACTTACAGTACAGTCCGTATTGAGTACAGCACAATAGCTGCATCTTGGCATGCGAACGGACGTAAGGTTTCATCAGTGACATTGTTATTTATTGTTTCAAGCTACAGTCGCAGTTAAGCTTACTGCTACGTCGTACGTCGTATCGCGGCATTATCAAATGATTATGTTAGATATGTGATGGTATTACGAGAGTCCAATACAGCATCACCACGAAAAATGTTCAAGCAAACAGTATCTGTACGGCCTGCACCTCAATGCCAGCTTTGATTCTTTTTTTCGTTTAACGCTCACACCTCTACCATTTTGATTCTCCCCTCGTTCACTGGTGCGATGCATCTCGTCCAGTCAACGGTAAATTCACCTTCCTTGAGAGGATCACAGATGCTTGCCTTGACGCCCGCCTTGAGCGCCCACTTTGTCCAAAACTTGCGCATCAGCAATATCTCAAAGTCAAGCTGAATGCCTCCCACATCCTTCTCGTCGGCTTCAGACTCACTATCCGACTCCGTATCATCGTTGAGTGGCTGGATATTATGACTAAATCGGCGCCTGAGGAATTTTTCCCATGGGTCGCTCGTCTTTTCAATCACGTTCTCAGTACGCTTATCCTTCGGAAGCTTGGAGGATAGGGTAGACAGGTCGGGGAAGTCGACATTGAATTTAGTCTGAGATCCTGGCGACATGGGTATGTCGCACTTGTCGGCCACGTCGTTCCAGTGCTGCGCGAGGTGTCGCCATTTGCCCACGGTGCGGAGGGCCATAAAGTATTGGCGCAGCATGGCCGAAATAAGAATACCGTTCTCCTCCTCAATAATTTCCTCAGCGACGCCACCCTCTGACTTGACAAGGAGGCTGGTAAACCCATCTAGAGAGAGATTAGCTTTTCTCATTCAGCATCTTCGGGGGAGATAAACCCTTACCCTTCCCTCTACCCATGTAACCTCTGGTGCACAAAACATATTGCTTGTCTGGGATATATGGTTCCCCAGCAATATCAACCCAGAGCACTCGCTCTCCGCTAGGCCGCGACGGATCGAACTCGAATCGGATGTTGGAGACTTGGGGAAAGCGTCCCTCAAGAGCAGGATACTGCGACACGCTGTTCTCGAGAGCATCGAAGATGGCTTGGCCAGTTACCCTGAGAAGCACAACAGGATCCTCAAATGGGAAGCAAGTTGTGATATCCTTGATGCGGATGGCTCCTGGGGGGTAGATCTGATCGCCACGAATGGTACCCGATGCCATGATGGTACAATCGGCATTGTGATGTTGGCGCATGACGTCGCAGACGAAATTACCAATGTTGGACTCCTTAAGTCGGACAGTGCTAAATCTGGCATCAAGCGGTGTCGCTGTCCAGCCAACTGGTTTCGCCAGAGACTGGTTGAGTTTGGAAGTGAGTCCTTCGACTAGCTCGAGAGTAGGTTGATGCTCCTCAATGGAGGATGTAATGTCACGGCGCCAGATGTCAAAGTCCCAGCGTGAAGGGTCATCCTTCTTCCTTCGAGCTTCGATATAACTCAAGTTCTTGAAGTCTGTGCCTGATCGCAAAACATGAGTTCCGTTGATGAGGCTGTGGGAGTAGTAGTGATCATGCCCTCCGAGGATGATATCAAAGAGTCCCTCTGTTTGCTTTGCCAGTTTGTTATCGTTGGGCTCTCGCATGTGGCTCAGACAGATGACCATCTCAGCGCCCTGTTCTCGCAATTGAGGAACAAGCTCCTTGGCCACAGCAGTAGCAGACCGGTAAATCAAGTTAGGCGGGAGACTGTTGATGGTCTCGAGCCACTCGCGCTCACCGAGTCCAACAAGACCAACCTTGATACCGTTAGAAGTGGTCAGCATGTGTGTCTTCTTCGCATTTCCGATTGGTGTCTCGGGGCCCAGATCGGGATCAATGACATTGGCAATCAGCCAGGGAAAGTCGCATTGTCCTGAGAGGTGCTCATACTGTTTGACGCCAAAGTCAAAGTCATGGTTCTAGTATTTCATCAGCCAGGGTGCTCGACGGGGGTGAAGTGGTTTATGTACCCCCACACAAGCACAATCTGTGCCGATAGTATTAAGTACTGGGACCATATGCTGCCCTGGTGGAGTTAGTATGCTGATGAAGACGGTTTACTGCCGGTGCATACCCTTGGTGACTGAACTTTCGAGACTTGGGTTGAAAGCATCCCCCGAGAACAGGGTCAAGATCTTAGGTTGGTCCTCATACTGCTTTCCTTCCTGGTACTCTCGACAGGTGGTGATGAACCTGGGTAAGCCACCAACTGGCTCGGCACTGGAAGGGTCCAAGTGGTAAACATCGTTGTAGTGCAGAATTCTGACGTCGGGTTTGGCATCCGTTTTCCCAGTCTCTTCAACTCGTCCAGAGGCATAAGTCACCTGCGGCGCGGCCGTTGCCTCATCATCGTGAGCCATGGCGGGGCACTTGCTCTAGGGTAGTTTGAGAGTGAGGATGATGTTGAAGATGTAGATTTTAGTGCTGTGTATCCAATCAACCAGTGATGCATGCAAAGTTCAGAAGTGTTTCGATCATATGGGTTACGGATCGGTGGTAATGCGTTGATGACAGGACAACAAAGACGTTGCGTCGTGTCTATGCGTAAGGTTGAATTTATGCAACGGGGCGCAGCTTCCATGCTACTTTGTTGGCTAACGGCAACGTGCAGATTCAGGTACCGGGCTCACGTGATGGAGGTAAGTGAGTGGGATAGCTTCAGTTTCGTCTGCTTTTAATAATATTTATCCAACCAGATTCGAGAGGAATGTAAGATCCATATCCATGAGCAAATATGGTACATTTTGTGTTGGCGGTGTATACGTCTGCGTTGGTCATGTTTACATGGTATATCGAACTGTAACAAACAACCACTCCAGGTGATATGGAGCTGTTTTGTGCATCCATGAAGGGCCTGGGTAATCATGAGAATGCTTATGATTATAACAAAGTAATACACTAGTCGAATTAATTGGGAACATTGGAAGGGGAAGATTGTGTTAATCAATTATGGAGGGTTAATTGCATTCTGTCTCTGCAGGACCCTTGATCTCAGTGACCAGTAGCGTTTGAAGCTCAACCTCGCTAACCTGGTACTTAGTTTTCATTGCAATATTTCACCAGCCAGCGCGATCGAAATGATCTTCGACTTGGCTGCTGTTAAGAAACCGAAGGATTTCCTTTAAGGTTCTATCATAGCCTTGAGTTTATCCAATACCTTTTAATCGTGTAGCAATGACCCTTCCCTGCCCTAGGCTCTACTTCCAATATTAGTAGTACTTTTCAAGATGTCAGCGTTTGCCCCTCCTTGTCTCTTCACCTTCACCTCTCACCGCCTCAACTAGACGGACAACACTTTGTTGTCTCCATTTGTACCCCACGTAGATGATATAATGTCAATTTCATATCCTTATACCGAATCTTCGACTATGCCGTTGAATGTCTTGCGCTCTGAATTTATTGCGGCGGTTTCTTTGGCAGGCAGAGTAAACAAGCTCGGTGTATGTTCCAGTGTGGCGTTGATAATAGAAGTTTGGCGATGGATACACGACGGACGAGGGATGACAATGATGAGATAGATATTTCAATGGAATACTTGGCAGGAAATCGTCGTCGAAGCTCCAATCGTATGCGGAAGGGAGGGGTAATAATCAGGGGCACTCGCAGCGGGCAATCCCCAAGTGATTGTAGTCGTCCGGGCGGCTATTACGATGGGCGATGCTGTTGTAAGTCGGAAATGCGAATTTCTGTATAAACTGTTCGACACGGATGAAATGAGTAGAGAATACCGTGGTTTGTCGCCTAGTCGAGCATGATGCTTATCCGTACATGAAGAAGGTCTGCATCGTTGCTATTAAGCAACAGTGCCGCCTACACGACAGACCGAAACGACAACAAGTAAATCGTCCCGAAGCACTCAATATATACATTTCTCGAAGTCGTCTCTTTTTGACTACTATAGAGCGCCCAGCATAGATATCTGCCAAAACCACACCATTCAATCTTAAAAATCGTGCCATCTCTGTCTTCTGCATCTCAACTCTAGGATCATCAAAACGAGATCTTAGATCTAAGCTACATGGGCAACGGCATTCAGGACGCTCGAGATCTAAACGACTTGAATCTGATACTACCTACTATGGACACCACAGATTATCAAACATTATCGGGTTTGGACTGTCGTGGCTTATGTTTGATGGGAGCCTCAGATTCTTGGCCATGTGGCATATATGTGGCATTGAGAATTAGACTGGTAATAACGAAACATGTATAGGGGCTTGGCAAGCGGCTCTTAAGCATAAGAGTTATAGTTCACTGCTAGGGCTGCATACCACATAGCCACTGTGACACTCGCAAAGAGCTGTGAAGCAATATGTAACACGGACGATGAAGTTGCCGAGGACAACTGTAAAACATGTCAGAAGAGTGGCAGATCTAGTATGATATAACCACTAAAAGATGGGATGGATTCTGCTGCAAGACATGTTTTGTTTCATTTTTTTATTTCTTTCTCTATGACTGCTTCAACTAGCGCAGGACCAGAGAAGCTCAACTCCAACATGTTTTGAAGAGAATGTCAAGACGAGGGAGAAAAAAAGGGGGACCATAAAAAAATAGAGGATATCGAGATGCCGTTGAACCGTCGTTGACTCGTAACTGGCTTCAAAACTAGACTGATTGGATTGGTGGGAGGGTCAATAAGCCGAGCGTGTTTCAAGAGAAACCCAGTTCATCCGTCATTCCTTCAGGTGAGATACCGACATCGAACATAAAAGATAGAAAAGAATCCGACATCTAGTCGACAGTAAGCAGGTCAAAGAAAAATCAGGTTGTGTTTTGGCAGAAACGTACAACAATGTAATGAGATGAAGCCATCACCAACTTGCTGTGGGCTGATGAACAAGGGGTTAGCTGCTGGGAAAGAGGGAGTTTAGGCGTTTAGTTGGTGAAAACCAGCATTCAACGGCCCTGGGACCTCACCTGTACCAACTTACAAGGTAGGGTTCGGCGGCAAGGGGGTACCCCTGACGTGAGAGATGCCCTGACAGGTGGCACGGGGCGCTACAAGGGACGAAGATGGTGAGGGGAGATGCTGTGCCACGTTTGGTGGGTAATTTAGCATTGGCATTGTAGGTGAGCCTCAATTCATCCTGACCAGGTAGATAATCGCCAAGCTAAGTCGTTCAAGATAGGATTAACGAAATATATCAACTCCTGATTTGAATATCAATATGCCACGCAGATTCTCATTTCTCCTCGAGACATTATGATTCCCTATCCAGAATCAATACACTCGTAGCTTCAACTCCAACCATTTGTTCATCTATAATCTTCCTCAACCACCTTCTCGGCAAACGGATTCTTCCTGCACTAAAAGCCCCGGACCACCCCATGCTTAACCTGAAACAGTCCGTTCTGTCACCAAAACCACCCTCTACCGCCGACATGGGAAACTTGGTCTGCGCTGCCCTTCAGAACCAAGGTAGTTTTCCACGGCACAAAGAAAAGGCCTTGGCTTGATTTGGTCTGGCTTGGAGTTCTCCTCGTTCACGTGTGTGTGTGTGAGAAAGGGGAGGAGGACAACACACAAAACTTGATACGATCCCATTGGAAGGGAAACGGGATTATACGAAACTGATCTCTCACGATTTCTTCAAGAAGTCGATTCATGTTTTGTCTCAGAACTTCAATGTTTTGTAAAGAAAAAAAATGAATCATAGATCTACTGTGATATCATAAACGAGCATATTGAAGCCGCCTGGGATTGACAAAACACTTGGACATCTTGTTGTGATAATCTACTCCATCAAGATACCGTCCTGCGTAGATCCACGTGTTTATCAATGCATCACCATCAAATGAATCCATATTGATTACTATCCGAGCCTTGCTCCATAATGGCATTACACATGCACGCTCCCTTTCTCCTCCTCGTGCCCGTCTATCCGAGTTTAGTCTACATTCTACGTAGCACCGTATCTCTCCCTCCCTCTCAGTGCAGGCTCTCCCCCTTCTTCAACGCCAGGAACCACTCTCAAACCACCCTTGCTTCACCAAGTCGATCCTCTCTACCACCAAAACAGTCCCCTGTTGCCCCCCCTCTCCCTCAAAGTTCTGGGCCCATTTTCGCCCAGACTTTCAACTTCTACCCCTTGGAACTTGGGACCTGTTTTTTACTGTCAAGAAAAAGCTCCAATCTCTTTTACTGCTTCAAACTCCCCTTCCCCCTGTCCCCTAGCCCTGCCTAATCCACCCGGTCGAACTGACTCAAAAGGAATTACAGAGCCTTATTTCTCCCCGTCCAACCCGTTTTTGTAGACCTCGTCCGTCTTGGTTCTTGGTCTGGTACGATTTTTGCTGAGCGTGGGCTGGTCCCCTCTTTTTTCTCTTCGCTTCCTCTACCTGTCATTCTCGGCCTATCTTGCCTCTAATTTTTTTTTCTTCCCGCCTGGCTGCGTGATCTTTACCCGCCTGTTAATACTAAGGTCGTTCACCCCCCCTTGTTAGATTCTCGGCTTCTTCCACTTCTTCCACCATTTCTTCTCTTCTTTTACCCATTTCTTTACTAAAAGATCTGCATTTATCTTTCTCATTTCCATCTTTTTATATATCTTTAATTGGTCCCTCTTTCCTTACCAAGATCGCTTTTCTAATATTTCTCTTTAATCTCTCATTTTCATTTGTCTAGAACTGTCGATCTTGAAGCTCCAACTCCAGTTTCACTCTATATTCTGGACCTCATCACCACAACTGATACCCAATCATCGCCTCACTAAAAAGCGTGCTCATTCGCTCATATACACACATACAAACAAACAAACAAACAAACAATCAGTAGCGACGTTCGACAGACATACAAACGTCCTTCTAGCCCGCCGGACGGAAGATTGCATTGTTCAAATAGAAATCACGACGAAAAGCAGGGAACACATCATTTCGCCCGCTTCTTTACGGCCACAACAACGACATTTGATAAGTTATTAAGCAAAAACTCATTTGGATATTTGGAAAAATTCGAGTAAAAGAGAAGGAACGATAAAAACCATGGCTCCGGCCTCTGCTATCCGCTTCACCGCAGTCGCTCTACTTGCCCTATCCATCTCTGCCAACGCCTCAAATACTCCCATCCTCCGCCGGGCAGAGGATGTCCTTCACCGTCCATATGCCTCAGTGGCATCATCATCCCTCCTAACTGTCCGCGACATCTCGGACTCACCCTCAGATTCCCTCGCCAAGCGTGAGGGAAGTCTCAACGTCACCAACTGGAACCAGGAAACGGACGCTGCCTGTCGGTCAGTCTTGAATTCCCTGCATCAGAGCACGAACCCAGCTGGTGCTTGTGTGTGCTACAACCTACCGTCTCTGGATGTGGAGACAGGTGTTTTCGAAGCCGACCTAAGACTGTACCAAGTCAATGAGCCTCGTGGCACCTTTGCGGGTATTGAATCAAAGGATATCTCAGTTGGCGTCTCATATGATGGCGCCAGTGTCATGGCCATTGACCCATCCAACGTGACGGGCGAAGGCTTGGTGGGAACTCTTTCAACCATGACAAAACGTGCAGATGGCCCGACTCTGCTACGGTCATATATGTTTATTGGCAAAATCGATCCAGACAAACTCGCTGAAAACATGACCATGTAAGTATTCATGAACAATTCACATCCGCACTAAATATACTAACAAAACCCAGGGCTGATATTGAATACATCATCATGCCAACCCTCACCCTCACTGCCAAGAACGGCACAGGAAGCACAATCAAAACCACTGTATCCGTCAATGAGGCCGCCTTCCTCACCGGCGTCTTCTCCAGCGAAGTCGTCATGTCCGACTTCGCCGCCGCCCAAGCCGCCGTTGACGACCAACTCGCCGGCCTCACCAACGGCACCGTCGCCTTCGTGCTCCCCGGTGTCCAACTCCTCATCTTTCCCATCGGTCTCATCATCACCAGCGTCTGGCTTCTCATCGGCGTCATCGTCGTAGGATTTGGCACGTACGAGCGCTGGAACTATGCTGAGATGTACCGAAGGAGACAAGCTATCGCGGTGCCAAGAGGGCCCACGATATGAGGAGAGGGGCGAGGTTGAATCTTTTTTTTGGTCTCTTTTGGCGGGAAAGCGGTTTTTTTTGGGTCATTATTATCACCTTTATTACTATTATCATTTACGCAGCGGAAGCGATTGGCGATATTACACTTTACTATTACTGCCTCTACTATTACTTCTACTCTATCCCAAATACCACTATTAGTACCACATTTGCAGCTCATATCATGAATCATGACTCTTTCCATATCGATCTAGTTAGCTCGGCTCAAACCGTTGTCTTTACTGTTTTCTCTGAAGTCACTTACAATTTTCACTTGAACCTGTCTTAGCCAAAAACCCTTGGCAAGTCGCTGTGACGACATGTCCCATATCTTTACAGATATTGAAACGCCCCGCCTCGCCATGTTACACTCCCAGCGATCTACGACGTTACCGAAACATCACCCCGTGAAACGTGGGCCGTCGCTACCACAAAACCGGCAACCTTTTATCCCGAGTTTCCTAGACGTACATTTGTGTCACGACCAAACAAATAGCTGACAATCTGGTGTAATATTTGGTATCATAATTCTAGTTCGTTAAAGAGATAAAACGTAGCAGATAACGCGACCCTCGGCCCGTGTATGAGGCCTGTAGCGTTGTACTGGCCCGACCCCTTCTCACAGTCGTGACTAACAAGGAAATGTAGAGCAAATAACAAGCATAGCACAATTGTGCATTCTTCACATTATCGACGGCCTCCGTTCCACATCTCTTAAGCGACCTTTGGCCCAAAAGAAACATTCTGTAAGGATCATGTACCAGCCCGTCACCATCCAGAAAGACAGAATGACGCCGAGTCCACCCATGAGTCTTGCATCCACAATCCGCTGAGTTAGTGTGTTGCGAAAAGCTTCATTCATCATGAGCCAGCCGTAGGTTGGGACGAAATGGGCTGCTGATGGGCCTAGTTTACACACCGACTGGCTGGGAGGCTCCCGTTGTCTCTCGGCGATGGTATCAGCCATACGCCAGGCGACTTTGTTGTTGATCTTCTCCCATGTCGCTTCGCATGCCATTGATCTTGCAGCTTGTCCCATCCGTGTGCGAAGAGCGTGATCGCGGGCGAGGTTGATCGCTTTGTTGACGAAGGCGTCGAGGTCGTTGGGAGGTATAAGGAATCCGTTCTCACCATGCTGGACGATATCCGAAGGGCCTCCCTCGTCACGGGCAATAACGGGGACACCGCTCGCCATAGACTCGAGAACCACCAGTCCAAACGTCTCAGTCACAGAGCAGTGTAAAAAGATGTCGCCACTCGCGTAGGCTGTCGCGAGGTCCTCTCCAACCTTGAAGCCAGCGAAGATGACCTTACCTTTCTCCCTCAAGGGGTCAAATAGTTCTTGGACATCCTTTTCTACACCGGGGTTTCTGTTACCGCCAACAATGTAGAGCTTGAAGTCAAGACCTCTAGCATCAAGCTCCTTCGCAGCTCTAGCTAGAAAGTCGAAACCCTTTTCGCCGGCAATGCGTGATACTACGACAAAAATGATCTCTCCATTTGGTGCAAGTTGCCGACGTAAATCTTCGCTTCGTCGATCGGGGCGGAACATTTCGGTATTCACACCTCTCGTCAGGATTTCCAATTTGTTCTCTGAGACTCTTTGCTCCATGAGGTATCGCTTGACGAACGATGATGGGTAGAATATCGTCTTGACGGAGGAGTGTCGGAATAGATAGCTCTGCACAGCAGCGAAGGCGAAAACAGCAACGTAACTCAATGGCGCTGGGAACAGTATTGAGCAGTAGCCAGCTAGATCGGTCTGGAAGTTGCAGATGACAGGAATCTGGTTCTCCTTTGGTTGCTGTCTTAGCTGCAGCATAACTTGAAACCCCAGGCTGGCTGGAGATGCGAGATAGATGAGATCCGGAGGTGCATCGGCACCAAAGGTTCTTGAAAAGAGGGACGAGTTGCGCACTGGATAAACAATTGAGAGTTCGGGGTTGAATGGGAGAGGATATCCCGTCACTCGCAACTCTGGCTGTTTGTCGGCGGGAGACATGACTGGTGATGGTGGCGGAGTGAAGGTGTTGTGCTGTGTATGATTGTGAGGCGCAACCACAGCAACCTGAGCACCGTTCGCGCGTAAATGGTTGACGAGCATGAGAGTCGTTCGACTAACGCCGTTGACTGGCCCGAACGATTCAGTACATAGGAGGATACGCTTCCCTCTGAGGGAATCAGGGAACCTTGATAGGTCATGCTGAGGATAAGATGAGCTGAGGTGCGTATCGGCTATCATAATGGCGACTTGATCCAAAGATTTGGCAATGGCTTGACTCTTCGAGCACAAAACATGGAAGGAATCGAACGAGACCATCGTCCTCTTTTCTGTCTGGATATATCATGGTTGCAACTGGGTAGCCTACGAAACGCCTCCCACGTGGATACAAGATCGAGCACGGGAATGGATATTATTGCCTGTGGATGAGCGAAAAAAGGTTGGAAATGTTCTCGATAAAGCTGCAATGGGCAACAGAGTAAACACCACGGGGAAGGGCAACAAACTTTTGTTCGTCCAGGCTTGTCCGATGGCATGGTGGGGGAGGGGTCATCGGAGGGGTAGATCTTGATTTGATTGTCACTGTTCACATCACGAGGGCCTCATGGATGTCCATGTTTATCGATGGCATCTGCCGACTTTGGCGACTCATGGTCGGTGTAAGTCATCACATGCTGTTGAAATAGACCCAATGTGTTTTATCATAGCCTATGCCATGATATCTCACTGGTGAAATCCCTTTCATCGGATACGCTGACTTGAGCATAAAATACCCCAGTTGAACAAAAAAATGAATGTGATCGGAACCTCTGCATTCCAATGATGACTGTCGTTCTATAAGAACTCATGATGAGAAGGCTTCTCATAGTTGATAGAGTGTGGTTTGAGAACCCCTGCATAAACTGTAGGCAATGGACGAATCAGATGGGTTGCCGTTAACACATTGCTCAACACGAACCAATGATCGGTCTCATATTGAATGCGAATGAAGAGAGCAGTTGGATCCCTCGTGGTTCATTCGTTATGGACCATTGGCGGCTGTTCACGAACACATGGACAAGATGCACATTGCATTTTATACCACTATTTGCAAACAGATTGTTTGTAGCCGGGTTCAGGAGATGGTAAATTTCGAGGCGGTCGATTTGAAAGAGATGAGTTTAGGGAGCATCGGGAAGAGACGGAACCTGTTCGGCTTGATTTGAGTAAGAATGTCGGACAGACGCGGCATTTGCTAGTGGCGCCATTGCCCTTGATTCAGGATCCGCAAGGGCAGATAATTGATTGAGATTATACTGTACAAGACAGGGGTGTGTCGCAGTGATATCCGGCAACAAAAAACTTGTGATGAAAATAAGAAAGATGTAGTGATTGAGGTTTGGTAGAGGCGCAACTAAGGCAGGAACTGATATGTGCATATTATCACGTGCGCAGAATCATATGACCTTCACCAACCATCTACATTTCCATAAGCAAGGTTGACAGCTTCAAATGGTTGTTGCCCTCGATTACTGTCTCCCTGCCATGCCCTTTCAACTTGGTACCGGTGATTAGGTACCATGTCGCCAATCCTCATATTGGGTTGCTAACCCTGGATTTACAGGACTTTTTGGAAACGCTATTCCCAAACAAACATGACTTCTTTAACCATAGCCCTCGACCTCGGTTTCTACGTCTGAAAAGACCATTTCGCCGAAGCAACCTCGTTTTGTCAGGACCATCAAACAAAGCCGTATGATGTCTCTCAAGGAAGCCGGCCGGGAGGGGCTACACGGCGCCGTAAACTCGGACGACAGGCCCACCCATGACCATGGTTCGATCTGAATCTCGACATGCAAGACTCGGTCTGGAGCATCCGTCACCGATCCCATCGGCTATCCACCTTGACCGAGCGACACCTGATTCTCAACAGGTGAGTATTATGCTGGTCCAAAGAAGCAAACATCGGCCCTGTCTCGGGATGCGTCCTAGTGAAGCCTGAGTGGTGGCCAAGGCTGCTATGACGGGTATGCACAGGTGTGCGGAAGGATGCCTCTATTTGAACCACCGCCAAGAGCCTGGACACGCAGTGCTTGATCACTGTTCCATGTCGGGTGTATTAGCGCCCTACTGCGTAGTGTGTAGAGCCTCGCCAAATGTCGACAGCGTCCGAGTTGGTTCAAAGCACAGACTACTCAAATGACGTTACCCCTGGTTTATTGCTTCTCATTCCCCTCAGCCTTAGATGAGGGAAGAGATAAGTTGTCAATTTGGGGCAATATCCGTTCATGAACCTTGTAATACCTCAATCAAGACCCGCTGTATGCCATGGGCCTTTAGTATATGCCTTGTCAAGTCTGGCTCTGTAAGATGAGTTGCGGTTGATTGTGGAAGGACATAGAAGGGAGTCCACTCAAGACGACATATCAGACTGGTATCCTTGTATCATTAGTATCATCTATTTGAAGTCCATGGTTCTTCGCGATAGGCTCGCATGAACGGTTTGAAGGTGATGATTCGGCCTGAAGAAGAATAGCTCCCGCAATTTACCAGAATATTAGGCTCATTACTGTAAGACTGGCACTAAACCCACCATGGATAGTCAAGTCAGGGGTAAACGAGTTCAATACTGTGGCACTTTAGCCAGTCAGTATCCAGTCAGTGTGCGAAGTCTTTCTTACGCCGTATCATAAGTTAAGTGTCAGCAGTTTAAGTCTTGGTAGAGCTACGGAGTTGACCGAGTAAGCAACACATCATTTCATGAACGCTGATCAAGAACATAGTGTATTCGTTGGCGAGAAATTGGATCAGGAACTTGCAGACATTGAAGTGTGATAGATAATGAAAAGTGAAGAAGACAGGGTCCCCTGCCATTAGCTTGGCATCCCATGAGCGTAGTCTCTGCTTCATGAGGCGTCATGACAATCATCCGAACCAACTGGGCCATCATATCAATAATCAGCGAATGGTATTGCACCAATTTGGTTGTGCAATATGTTTCTAATTAAATACTACCAGGGGCGGCGTGGGTGTCAGAGGCTACAACCTTCAACTGTAGCGTAGGCTGACATTTTCAACGGATAATGTCCGTCCAACTCATGTTCTGCAGATTTTTACTCATCATGGCTTACAGAGTTTGCAGTATGCAGCCAGCCAACCACCAATTTTAGCCATCCTTGCTTGACATGAAAAAAATCTCGGCAGTCAGATCAGAAAAGTTTGTGCCTGCCTTTGCGATCATCATGAAATCAGACCAGAAACACAGTTTAGTTCTGTAAACACCAGCATGAAAGGGAGCTGTAATTGTCAATCAGGAGACGAGACGGAGGATGCATCCCGCCAAAACCGGGCCTCGTGTCATCCATTCATTACGAGCCCACCATGTTGTGATCTTTTTCTGGAAACAGACTATCGCGGCTACAGTCTGAGGAATGTGTCCAAAGTTCAGTGTCAATATCGTAAGCCTTAGGATCAGAACAGTAATTCCTTAATCATTGGAAGACGAGGGCAGATGAAGACGAGGGAGGAATTTATGGATCCCTACCGCTACTTGATATTCCCGCCCATGGTTGTTTGATCGAGATAAACATGATGATACTGTGGCACAGTGTGAAATTTAATATGAGGCGTATCGCTACCCCTATCAGAGCCATCTAATAAGATGGCGGCAATTGGAGTAGATCGAGAATGGTCTTGAAAATATGGTGCACAGAATATGTAGTGAAGAAGTCAATGGCCACATTGTTTCATACACCGCCTCAGAGAATCGCTGTGAAGTCGAAACTTGGTGATAAGAAAGAAACATTGCACTGGACTTCTTCGAAACTCCGAAAGGCCTTCATCACTGAAATCGAATTCATGAAATGCATACAGTACCTATGCTGAGTGATTTGTAAGAATGAACATTTGCAGTCGGCGTTTGAGCTAGTGGAGACCTATCATTACACAGTGCTTACAGACTGTGATTTGGACCTTTTGGACGCGCATCCCCAAAGACATGCATGCAATGCAAAGTGCCATGAGTACCGAGTACCAGCCACACATGGCTGCAGTGGGAAAGGTACCTGCAGCCGGACATGCCAAGGGATACACAGCACTGTACCTCTACCACCTGAGCCACCCCTCGAGTCCCCTAAAATCCCTGAAAATCCCACCCTCCAAGAACTCATCCCCTGAAAAAGTTTACCAGAAGAAGGAAACAGTGGGAAGGATGGAAGGAGGGGCCGCCTCATATTCAAGGGAGAAAAAGCACCTCACTATGGGGAGAAAAAAAAGAGAGAGAACCACACCGCTTAAACCAATTTCTCTCGTTAGCCCACGCTTCCCCAATCGTTGCCTTGACCCTCAGCCCCTCCATTGGCCTTTCCCTCATCCTCTCTGCCCCCCCTTTTTTTTCTCCTGGGCCAGTCGTTAGTTGCGACGTTGGGAACATCCATTTCGTACTAATTGTGCTCCTTCCACTCTTGAATCCGCGCCTTTATTTCTGACCTCCTTTTTTCTTATCCTCTCTCATAACTTCAAAACCCCTCCTCGTCGTCTTCTTACCCCTACACTCGCTTTGTCCTCCTCAACGTGCGTTGTCGTGGCATTGTCTTTTTTCTTTTGCGTCTGCGCATGATCATTACCAGTCGCTGAGCCTAATATCTAAACATTCTCTTTGAAACCCTCTATCATCATGTCTCAGCTCGCTACGAATGGCTCTGAGGCCAATGGCAACGGTGTTGTCGAGGTCCGCAAGATTTGCTGTGTTGGTGCCGGTTATGTTGGTACGTATGATTTCGAGCAGAGCAGAGCAGCAGTAGCTACTCCAACAAGACACGCAAGCGATTTGGAGGCGTCTGGTCAAGTTGCGATCTAGCCATGAGGCGAACCTCCACAGCTTCGCATCTTGAGCACTACAGCCTGCTCTGACCGCACAATGGCTCAGCATCACTAACAGAAGACTCCCAGGTGGCCCTACCGCTGCTGTGATCGCCTTCCAGAACCCCCACATTGAGGTCGTCGTTGTCGACCGAGACGTCACCCGTATCCGCCGCTGGAACTCTCGCCATCCTCCTATCTACGAGCCTGGTCTGCACGACATTGTTCGCATTGCTCGTGACGGTGGCCGTGCTACCAAGGTCTCAAACGAGCCTACCTCTGACAACGAGGGATCTGGTGCCGATGAGGGCGAGACAGAACTCCAGGAGCGTCAGCCCAACCTCTTCTTCTCTACCGACATCCCCAAGCATGTCGGTGAAGCCGATATCGTCCTCGTTGCCGTCAACACCCCAACCAAGTACCGTGGTGTTGGTGCTGGAAGCGCTACCGACATGACTGCCTTTGAGGCCGTCACTGCCAACGTCGCCCAGTATGCTCGAGAGGGCGCCATCATCGTCGAGAAGTCGACCGTTCCTTGCCGAACTGCTCAGCTTGTCGCTGATACCGTAAGTAGACCTTGGCTGTCGATCATGTCTAGCATTATTTCTAACGTTTACAGCTTGCCATGCACCGCCCTGGCGTTCACTTCGAGATTCTCTCCAACCCCGAGTTCTTGGCTGCCGGTACCGCTGTCAACGATCTCCTCTACCCCGACCGTATCCTGATTGGTTCTGCCCCTACTCCCTCTGGTAAGAAGGCTGCCGAGGCCCTCGTCAAGGTCTACAACGCTTGGGTCCCCCGTGAGCGCATCCTGACCACCAACGTCTGGTCTTCTGAGCTGGCCAAGCTTGTCGCCAACTCGATGCTCGCCCAGCGTATTTCCAGCATCAACTCCATCTCTGCCGTTTGCGAGCAGACTGGTG
Source organism: Fusarium dimerum (assembly GCA_013623525.1). Classification (NCBI taxonomy): domain Eukaryota; kingdom Fungi; phylum Ascomycota; class Sordariomycetes; order Hypocreales; family Nectriaceae; genus Fusarium; species Fusarium dimerum. Next base: position 22,876 of record JABGLY010000167.1, read on the forward strand.
CTGATGTTGATGAGGTTGCCCGCGCTGTCGGCGTTGACCCCCGTATCGGTAACAAGTTCTTGATGGCTGGTATCGGTTTCGGTGGCAGCTGCTTCAAGAAGGATGTCCTCAACCTTGTCTACCTCGCCGAGACCATGGGTCTCCCCGAGGTTGCCGAGTACTGGCGCCAGGTCGTCAAGATGAACGAGTACGCTCGTGATCGTTTCAGCAACCGTGTCATCAAGTGCCTCAACAACACCCTTGTTGGCAAGAAGGTCACCATCCTCGGATACGCCTTCAAGAAGAACACCTCCGATACCCGTGAGGCCCCTGCTCTTGAGATGATCAAGACCCTCCTCGAGGAGCGACCTCGTGAGATCGCCGTTTTCGACCCTTGCTGCAACCCGCTCGTTGTCAAGGCCGAGATCAAGGAACTTCTTGGCCCCATTGCCCAGGGAGAGAACATCTCCGTGCACGGAAACGCTTACGACGCCTGTGAGGGCAGCACTGCCATCATCATCGCCACCGAGTTCGACGAGTTCCGCAACCAGCCCGCCCCCGCTCCTGCTCCCGTCCCTGTTGAGCAGCCCAAGACCGTCGGCCGCAAGCCCAACCCCAAGGCCGACCCTCGACCTTTCAAGGACTCTGTTCCCTCCGAGAACGAGCTCCTTGCCCTCCACAAGTACCTCGTCCAGCGCCCCGACGTTGCGTCCGAAGACCCCCTCGACCGATTCAACATTGAGCCCTCATGTGAGGACGACTGCCCCGACTGCATCCAGGAGCGTGAGAGCAAAGAGACTGGTTTCGCCACTGGTATGGGCAGTGCTGAGGAGTACAAGCCCAGGGAGCGTGTCGACTGGGTCCGCATTTCCCAGAGCATGGCCAAGCCCCGTTGGGTGTTTGACGGCCGTGGTGTCATTGACTCTCGCGAGATGGTCAAGCTTGGTGTCCGCGTTGAGAGCGTGGGCCGACAGCACCGCTTCTAATTGTGTCGTGATTTGGGTTTAATAGGCATGGGATATGACGGCAGGCAATTTAGATTTTTGGTTGTAAGGAAAGGATTTGCCTACTGCTGGCTCAGGTATACTGTTTTTTAATAAGCATGAAATGAAGTTTGGATTTGTTTGATGAGGCACGTCGGAGGGGAGATGGGTAAACTGGACAAGAGGCCTCTGGGGGTTGGTGTATGGGAGGAGTCGTTTGGACATAGAATTAGATCTCCAAAGTTGAGATGTTTTAAAATGTTAAGAGCAACTGATTTAGATTCATTGTTTCTGGTGGTTGATGACCCTTGTGCCTTATGAGTAGCTTCTGGACCATTTTGACAAGGCCATTCAACATCTAGAGCATTACATATCGACTGTCAGTGGCTCGTGGGTTATGTGCAGACCACTTCATCACTGATATCGAGGTTTGTCATTATTCAAACTTACTCACGGTCAGTATACATTGGTTTAGTCGAGCTGACATACACGAAGAAACTCATCAGCCTCCAATCATCGTAGCTGTCCGTTGTCTCAGTCGTCCCACACGCTGTATGGTCCGACACTATTGCTCGAGTCCTCGTCCTTCTTGCCCGTCTGTTCAAGTGGGTATGAATGTCAATGATATTCACGGTGCTATCATCATCCATCAGCCTTTTACTTGTCACCCAGTCAAGTCCAACGGCAAACCGCTAAGTGATATCTGACATGATGGAATATAGCATCAGTTGATGTGATGTTCGTCAGATGCCATAAATACAGGTTTCCTGAGTCTGTATTGCTTCGAAGATAACGAGTGCTTACCAAGTAATCCTGATTAGCGTAGCATAGAAAGCTCTAAGCTGAGCTACGAATACCTCGCGATATCTAAATCCAACGATGGAATGGCGGCTCGGGACTTCAACATACGACGGAACTGCCATCTCTCGACGGAGAATATTCGTACCATCTACTTTCTAAAACAGCAAACTTAGACGAGATACTGTATTCGTGAAATCGACCTACCTATCAAGGAAGGAGTTAATTCAAGGTAGCATTGGAAAACGTCAGAATGATATGTATATCCGACATGTCTTGTAAGTTTGTCAATTAACATGGAAATGTACGGTCAAGTCTGCCTTGTCACTCTCACAAGTGTTGAAAATCCCCCTTACAATAGTTTCACCTTAAAAACCGCTTTCCGTCCTGGAATCATTCCGCACCTCCTTGCCTTACCATCGTTTCATCAAAATAAGCCACCCACGCAGAGTCCTCGATACAAACCTGTTGGATATGCTTAATTAACGGTCAGAAATGCAAGGATATGTGGGAGAAGCTGAATACACGTGGGTTATTGAAGCGGGGGGAAGCGGAAGGTGATCGTCGGTGTGCATTTGAAGGTGAAGATCATCCGTGTGTTGATCAGTCGGACGGTCGGAGCAAGGCATTCTTATATAATTTTTCTGTTTGATTCTTTGAATTGGGGAATGTATCATGACACGATGGAGATATGTCTTGGATGATCAATGTGTGACATGTCCCGACATTCGATTCTGCGTTCAGTACGGTAGTTCACCCATCTATTTCGACGTCGACGGTATTTCGCCAAGATATATGTAAATAAGGTGCCGAAAATCTCTTCATTGAACAACCTCGATAGTCGAACCCAATAGGAAGGACGTTAACCTATGCATAACACCAAGGCAGATCACTAAAATCGCACCTCACGCGATGGTTACCCCAACAACTTAACCCCCAGATCAAAAGAGGAAGCTGGAGATAAGAGATCTTCTCGAAGCTGAAAAGCCCCATGTTTTAGACACTACGTAGTGACGTTTGAGATAGATACGAGCGGGAGTGTGAAGCCAGAAGTAGAATGTGGTGGAAGCAAGATAGGACTATACTGCGTGGTACAGGCTTTCGCGGGTCCGTTGAGGAACGGAGTGTGCAGATTATGGCGACGGTTGTGGTACCGTTGATCGGCGGAGGAACTAGATAGAGACCATGTCATGCGAAGATCTTGGTGGGATAGTGTGTATTGATATCAAACGGCGTATAGAGAGATCTTTGACTATAAATTGTCGTCAAACCTCTCCGCGACCTCTCGATATAAGCACAGACAACACAGGCACACTCATATCACCATGTTTTTCAAAACCCCAGCTATCCTCCTTTCCCTCCTCATCACAACCACCATCTCCGCCCCCAACGAGCCCTGCTATGGACCGAATGGCATCGCCGGTGTCTGCATCACCGATGCAGCCTGCTCCTCATCTGGCGGCACATCCATCTCGGGTGCTTGTCCCAGCGACGCCTCCAACATAAAATGTTGTTCCAAGCCGTCGTGCACGAACGGTGCATCTGGTAACTGTCGCTGGATCTCCGACTGTGCTGGCTCCTCCGTCACGGGTCAGTGCCCCGGTCCTTCGCAGATGCAGTGCTGTAGCGCTGGCGGGACAGGCTTCGGAGGGTATTCCACGCCTAGTTTCCCTGCGGTGGGTGCGTGCAAGCAGGTTTCAGTCAGCGGAGCGAGAGCCGTTGTGGCTGCGTTGCCGGGACGAGTGAGGGAGATCTTCTGCATGAGAGATTGTTCATGTCCTGGGTCGTCCGATCACTGTTGTGGTCTTGCCATTGACTTTATGTGTGCTGATGGCGGAGGTGTAAGTCAAGTGAGAGACACTCCCCAAGAGATTTGCTAACAGAAAAATAGTCTGCCACGCTCTCCGGCAAGGAGATTGCGGAGTGGGTGATGAAGAACCACAGTGCTCTCAAAGTCAAGTACATCATCTGGGGACAGAAGATCTGGACTGTTTCCGTTGATGGCGTGCAAAAGAGTTGGACTAATTGGCGAACTATGGAGGACCGCGGCGACTTGACACAGAATCATTGGTGAGTGGCTCAATCTGATATCAATATGAATTGACTAACAACTATAGGGATCACGTCCATGTTTCTTTCAACGCGTAAATGGTCTTCCTAGTGAATTAACTGAACATCGGTATTTAGCGAGTTAGCAGGTTAAAATAAGCAAGGAAATGAAAACAGAATGTCTCGTTTTGACGCAATGTATACTCAAGTTGTTATTTCCATGATGTTCATGATATCCTAGGGAGTCTGCCATGACTCCGAAATGCTCCGTCTATGCTTGTAATTTTGACCCGACTAATTGTTTGTCACTGTGGACAAAATCCTCATCCTAAACTCCAACGCATCCAAATAGCGAATATTGACTTTTCTTTTCCTTTCCCAAATCAAGCGCCAAAAGCTTCGCTCATGATCTCTCCCTCATCAGGAGTGACTGCCATCTCAAGAAGCTCATGCGCTGCCTCGACTGTCTCCCCATCAATGCCAGCCTCCATGACCAGATCTTCTTCGGCAAACGTGAGCCTGCCAAGAGCAATTAGATACCGCTGACTTCCTCCGTGAGACGTAGATAGCTTCTGGCTGATCTCGGCCACATTTGCCGTGTTCGGATCTGTAACAAGAAGATGGATGAGCTTCACACATTGAGAAATGATGCGATTTAAATCAGCACAGGTTTCAGGTCCTTGTTCTAAACGATCAGCCTCGGAGGGCTCTGGTAGAATGTTCGATGGGATGGACTGGTCGTACAGCTCATCTATGCTTGTGCTCAGACAGCTCACCAGACGGGGAAGCGCGGTGCTATGGGAAGCCAACTGCATCGCACCGAATGGATATCGTGCAAAGGCAATGAGCGTCCGTAGAGCAGCCAATCGCAGGGACCGCTTTTCAGCCGGAGATGACGCTGAGCGGGGAAAGTCCGACAACTTGCTCGCGACACGCTCAATAACATGGCGTGCCACAAACGGTGGCTCTTTCTCGTCTGTAATAGGGCCGATCGAGCCAGGAAGTGAGGATGTGGCGAGAAGGTCGAGCATGCCAAGTACGTCTTGCAGCTTCTGCTTTGGTGTGAGGAGTAAGAACACAAGCTCAAGAGAGATGTGTTTCCAGAAAGTTGTTGCTTTGGAATCCACGCCGTGGTCTGTTTCTTCAAGAGCAGTAGAACAAGTGAGCGCTGTGATATAGAGAAGTGACAAGACTTGGTGCGTGTCAATATGCTCATCAAGAAGACGGTATTCTTCTTCTTTCGCGTTATCTGGATCTGGCAGGCGATGCCGCCACTCGGCAAGCGTACATATTGTCGCTTGTGAGATAGGGGCAAGGCGGGCTAGAGTGAAAGGAGCTACCTCGCTTGCGTGTAGCGAAAAGGTGTATGAAATCAAGGCCACTAGATACTTGATGGGCTCCCAGAGCTGCTCGTCAAAGCACCTGGTCCAGATGGCCACGACAAGGTCGGCGAAATCAACCAAGAGTTGCATAGGCCGTTGAGGGTTTCCCATTAGGGGAAGTTTCTGGAAAATGATGGACGAGAAAGACATAGTAGGGTCGTCGGCGAAGGAGAAACGTGACAAGATGTCAAAAGTAAGTGGTTGATTGTACATTGTTCCGTGATCCAATGCGAGTTGCAAGAACTGATGGCGTCAGTAAATGTGCATTCGATTGATTGATGATAGCATACCTCGAAAGAAAGAGCAGGTGGCTGTGTAACGATAACAACTGACTGAGATGGCTCCTTTTCCGACTTTGTAAAGCTTATGGATTCGTCTGCATCTGTATGCGTCTCCAAAGCCATCATGGGGCTATCGATTGCTTGTCGTTTCCTCTTCCCCTTGGTAGGTGTCCTCTCACCAACACTCGCAGCAACTCCACCAGCATTCCTGCTTCTTCCTTGGCCTTTGCTGGGACTCGTCACTATCTCCATATCGTCAAATCCATCAGCCATGCGCCATGACTTGGATGCCTTTTTCGGTGTGGTTGTTCTGGAATCTGAAGTTGTTGCATTGTCTCTTCGCCGTGCTCGATCGCTAACCTCTCTCATATCGCGCTGGAGGAATTGCAGCTCAATATTGGCATTCTGCTCGGCTACTATAGCAGCCTCAGCCATTTGCTCTTGCTTAGCCAATTGCTCTGCGTTGACCTTCTTAAGTCGTGCTATCTCAGCATCGTGCTGCTGCTGCGACTTAATCGAGTTGGACCGGATGATGGACACCTCTCCACGAGCAGCATGAAGCTCAGCTTCCAAGGCACGCAGCCGCTGTTGCATTGCAGACACAACATCGCCGGATTGGTTTTGGGACTGCTGAGGTGGCTCGAAACGGTTCTGAGGGACTGGTGGTCTGATAAACTGGGAATTTTGAGGTCGTTGGTAATTGCTCTGAGACTGGAATTGCTGTGATGTGTACACAGGTCGACTCGTCTGCCCTTCGCTGGGGACACCTGGCTGAGGTTGTCCGTTGGGACGTCGCTTTGAAGAGTCGAGCACGGCATTCCATCTTGGATTTGGTGGGGGCATAGACCGTCGGGATTCTTGATGTGGTGGAGAAGACTGATTATGCTGTAGAGTGTTGTTGACTGGTCGCCCGATAGGCACGCCGGCATTGTTAGTAACCTCTGTTGTATCAAGATCGTCATCCTCAACCCATATCACTTCCGGGTCCTCGACTGGTTGAACTGGAACCTGTCGGCCTTGAGTGAGCTGGATAGCATTGTCTTCGAGTTCTTGCAAGGCATTGTCAGGAATATCATCGAATCCGTCATCAGAGAACTCATCCAGATCCATGATTCCCGGGTGAATGAGAAGAAGGCATGAACTCCATTAGTGAGGCAGCAAATCACAATATCGATAAGCGATGGAGTCTCGTGTCGGACGTGAAAGTTTGAGTGAATGAGCATTGACGCGACACGAAATCACGTGGATAGAAATTAGAGATTGGATGCGATACACGGAGATACGATATTCCGCACTTGCTCCAACAGATAAGGAGGTGTGAGTGGAACTTGGAGAGTTAAGCATGTGCAAAAGTGCGTCATTGACGGTAATTGTGCTCTGTAATTCCTTGATTGACAGCTTCCATCCAAACCCTGATTCTGAGCCTGTGAGTTTGCGAAGCGAGGTGCTTGTTTCTGTTCACTATTCCCGTGAGAGGCCTCTAGGGCAAACTCGACAATGCCTGTTCCTCGCCAAGAAGATTGAGTTGTAACATGGGAAATTGACTTGTGGGGGTTAGCTTCGATTCTCTTGCCAGGATGCAATGAAATCCACACATTATAATTTATGCCATGAACATGTTTTGGATAACTCAGCCAAATACGTGTCCAGACCCGAGATCCGGGCTTTAAGGGTCCAATTGTCATGAGATGGAATTGTGGTATTTGCCAAACCAGCCTCTCCGAAACATTCAACGCCATCGTCGGGCAGATAGATTGACGACGTTTTCATGCAAATCAGATCTGTTGCCAACTGATTTCCGCATCTAATTAGCCCCTGCATTCGTCCACGTATATAGGCAGGCGTAGGCATTATAGCGCCTGACGTAGCGCCCAAACACTGCCCGCGCCCAGTTGTAAGCTGGAACCACGGCAAAATCCATCACCCACATTAAGAAACCTGACTTTTCAACCTCCCTTTCGCATCACAGGGTTCACCACCAAAACGAAAAAACACTGGTTTTTCGTCCTCAACTCTGCTTGCCCCGTGTTTGTCGCAGCCTCGCGATCCTATCGACTCAACTGCCCTCGGTTGACTTAACCTCAGGCCCCAACGAATCCTTCTCCGCGCGTTCCGTCGCTTCCATTCGAGCCAATAGATTAATCGCAATTGAACAGCAACTCGCAACGTGAAGCCTGTTGGTTACGTTTGAGACAGTCCCCGTTCGTTATACTGGGTGCAGCGATTGTCTGCGACTACGACTGTGGCCCCAGCATCAAGAGTAGAGGCCTCTCTAAACGACATCAATAGACGGCTCGTCGTTCGAGTTCAACAAATTCACACACTCGCAATCTAGTAACGTCGTCGACATGGCTCGATCAAAGAAAGGGGTCAGATTTCCCAACAGGAGCAACAGTGTCGGCTCTGAGGGCAGGAGGTCAAGCTTCAGCGAGGAAGATGGTTCTCCTACCAGGACGAGATCTCAGGCCCAGGCTCAGTTAGAAACCGTCAAGGAGGTAAGGATGATGCAGTCCAGACCTGGAGTCCATGATTAACCTATTACAGCAGCCAGCCGATCAGAAGCAGGCCGAGTATGAGAAGAAAAAGGCCAACTTCGTCACCCGCACATTCTGGACCTTTGTCATGTTTGCTGGTTTCTTTACTGCCCTGTTCATGGGTCACATCTACATCATTTGCATCATCACTGCTGTACAGATCATCTCTTTCAAGGAAGTCATTGCCATCGCAAATGTCCCTAGCCGAGCCCGTTCTTTGCGTTCAACTAAGAGCCTCAACTGGTACTGGCTTGCAACTACCATGTATTTCCTCTACGGCGAGACTGTCATCTACTATTTCAAGCACATTGTCCTGGTTGATAAGGTTCTCCTGCCACTGGCTACCCACCATCGTTTCATTAGTCTCATTCTCTACCTTTTCGGTATGTATATATCCTCCACAAACTTCATCTCTAACATGGTCAGGTTTCGTTTTCTTTGTCGCCTCTCTCCAGGCCGGTCACTACAAGTTCCAGTTCACCAACTTTGCCTGGACTCACATGGCTCTTTACTTGATCGTTGTTCAGGCTCACTTTATCATGAATAACGTCTTTGAAGGCATGATCTGGTTCTTCCTGCCAGCTGCTCTTGTTATTACTAACGACATTTTCGCCTACATCTGTGGAATCGCCTTTGGCCGAACTCAGCTCATCAAGCTCTCCCCCAAGAAGACCGTTGAGGGTTTCGTTGGTGCTTGGATCATGACCATCTTCTTTGGCATGCTCCTTGTCAGCATCATGAGACGTTCCAAGTTCTTCATCTGCCCTGTCAACGTAAGTGACCGCATTCAATTACCATGCATGAGCTGACAGAATTAGGATCTCGGCGCCAACATTTTCACCGGCCTTGAATGTGACCCCAACCCCGTCTTCATCCCTAAGACCTGGGAACTCCCCGAGCTCTTCTTCCTTCCTCAGAGCGCCAACTTTTCCGTCAAGTTCTCCCCCATGCAGCTTCACACCTTGGTACTAGGTACCTTTGCCTCCTTGATCGCTCCTTTTGGTGGTTTCTTCGCCTCCGGTCTCAAGCGCACCTTCAAGCTCAAGGACTTTGGTGATTCCATTCCCGGCCACGGTGGTATCACTGACCGCATGGACTGCCAGTTCATCATGGGTTTCTTTGCTTACATGTACTACCACACCTTTGTCGCTATTCACAAGGTCAGCCTCGGTTCCGTATTGGAGACAGCTATCACCAGCCTGAGCCCCGACGAGCAGATTGAGCTTGTTCGAAGCATGGGCATCTACCTTAGCAATCAGGGTATTGTATCTGGGACAGTAGGTTTTCACCATCCGTGCCGCTGCATATATACTAACAATCACAGTTTAACGAATGCGTTGACTCAGTTCTGGGCAACCAATGAGCACACTGATGACCTTTGATTCTACATCACTTGTAATAATCGACCTTTCCTCGTTCCATCTCCGCATAAATTCATGACTGGTGGAACGAGTCAGGCTATGGCATAATGGGCGTCTGGGATAGGGTTGCAGGCACCTTTGGAGTTGGATGAGCAAGCCCATGTTGAACTACCCCAACTGGCCATGTAAAAGAGGAGTAGGAAGATGCCGACTTGGAGTTCAACACCAATTATCGATACTGGGAGGTTATAGATTTGGGTGCTTTGCACAAAAACGTACATGACGCTTCGACGTTGCTTTTGTTTGTTTATAGTAATTCACGTTGACCATATATTTGTCTATTTTCTAGCAAGTTAGATGTCCTGCAGCTTGGACTTCCATCCTCCTTCATTCTCGAAGATTTCCCCAACAGCTTTGCTGACTTTGAGAAGATGACGGTCGTGGTATCGTGGAGCAACAAGTGTTAGGCCGATGGGCATGTCATGAGCGCCGCCGAAGCCAGGGATATTCACAGTTGGAGTGTGGAGGGCCTAATCTGTCAGTATGTGAAGCTGTCAGGGGCAAGAGACTTACCGTCCACATCCTGCAGAATACATGGCTTCCTGTACTTTCAAGACCCACGGGTGCCTCGTCAATAACACTTGGTGTTAGAATGGCTGCGTATTGATTAGCGATGTCATCGAATTTAGATCGCAAAACGGCCAGCTGATCATATGCTTCTAGCAGTTCCTTGCGATCGATCTCCTTCTCGACCTGCTCCACGAGCGCAGGATTCAGCTTTTCCTTGTCGACACGGTACTCGGACAGAAAGCTAACACCACCCTCTTTGTGTAAGATTGTGGTGTGATAATCGCTGATCTTGTCGAACTCTGAGGGAAGATCTACATCCTCGACGATGGCGCCATGTGCTTTGAGAAGGTCTGCTGCGCGGGAGAGAGCGGCTTGCGTGCCTGGCCCTGCAGATGGCCAGGCGGGGGTTTTGCAAACAGCGAATCTGGCGCCTTTGATGCCTTGGAATCTGTCGGCTTCATCTTTGAGGTTGAAGATGTCGGCGAGCAACTCGAGGTCACCAACGGATCGTCCAAACCAACCAAACGTGTCAAAAGTTATACACGATATCTTGAGACCCTCTCTCGACACAGCTCCCCACGTCGGCTTGATTCCATATATTCCGTTAAATGATGCAGGGCGGACAATCGAGCCACCAGTCTGGGAACCCAGCGCAACAGGGGCCTGGAAGTCGGCGACAGCTGCGCCTGAGCCGGCCGAGGAGCCACCAGGTGTGCGTAATGGGTCCCGAGCGTGAGGGTTTCTGGTGACTGTGCCAGCATGAACAGCTGCGAATTCCGTAGTTGTTGTTTTGCCTGATATGTTAGAATGTGAGTGGGATGAGAGTAGAGCACTTACCGAAGATTAATGCTCCGGCTTGACGAAGAATTCGGACAGTTGCGGCGTCGACTTGGGGAAGACTATCTTTATAGAGAGGCGAGTTGTGCTGAGTTGGCATGTCTATAAAGTCAGAATGGTCATGAATTAGAATGAGATTCATACCCTTTGTGTAAATCATGTCTTTCGCGGCAACGGGAAGGCCGTGAAGAGGTCCTCGTTTCTCATGAGGGATCGAGTCAAGAGCTTTGGCTTTTTCGATGACTGCATCGCGGTCCAGATATACCCACGCTTGTATATCATTGTCACGATGGTTGATCCTGGAGAGGAGCGATTCTGCGTAATCCTGGACAGAAAGCTCATTTGCTCTGATTTTAGCGAGAGCTTGCGAAGCCGTAAGCTTCCATGGTTGTGACATGGTTAGACAGGTTCTAAGCTTGTGTTGGAGTCAACGTCCGTCAATCGGCAATGGTCAGGAAATATATCTCGAAGATCTTGGGGTAGAAGTACTAAACCTACCCCAAACCCCACATCATTTACCCGACATATGGAGTCTGGGGCATTCGGGCGGGCCAATGAGTGTTGTCTGGAGACAGGGAAGCAAGCGGATGGAGGGGAATTACTCCACGAGATTCCTAAGTCGGAGGATGTTGTGACGAATGGTATTAATGTTCATAAGTGATCGGAATAAATATTTACAAGAGACAATCACCGTAGAGGTGCTGTCAGATATATCCGACACTTACCAGCTATCACACAGACTAGTTCGCCCCAAGCAAGCAGTTTGAGGCCGAGTTGTTGCGTCTCAGAGCTCGGAGAAGAGATGTCAAGACCATGGAGAATATTCTTGAAGGATTATTAGAGTAACTACCGTATAGCCAAAACTATGGACAACAAACCGCAAACAACTGTCCGAGCTCAGAGATCTCCCAGAAAAAGCAAAGTTGTCCGGTTTGTTCAGAAGGCAATCGAGGCCGAGCTGGGGAAGGGGAAGGGGGAAGGCTACCCCAAAGATATATCTGACACTCACCAATTTATCTCACAAAAGCTGGTCATCTTGAGAGATATCGCTTCTCTTTGGGACAAGAACATATAGTCCTTGTACTACTTGTTCAGCTTCACTAGCTCTCCTCATACATCGGCTCCGCATGGAGATCTTTTTCCCACTGATATCTTGTATATAATATATTTCCGGAACAGGAGTGAGGATCACCACATTTGTCTCCGTCGCGAATCTCCAGCTTGTGAAGGGATTTTGGAGGTGTTCAAGGCGTCGGCAGAGTCTGCATATTTGTGCAAGATGGCCTATAGGGGAAGCTTGCTGAATTACCTGGTATCTTACTTCTTGGTCGACTGCCGCTGCCCCGGAAGGGTCTCGTCATCTGTCTACTTTCAGTGGTAACAGTCCCAATACTCATCAAGTGAGATGCAATGGTCAAACACTACGCTTTACTATCTTGGCGAGACTGAGATATCAGACAACAAGAGGGCGGAAACAGCATGCCTTGATCCAAAGTGACGATAAGAATGCGCTCCCGATTGCACGAAATACTCGAGAGCAGACGTGAACCTTGCCCGAGGATTCAACCTTCCTACCGTCCTCGCAAAATATCCTTCATGTCCAATCTAAAACGGTAGACCGTCCCTGTAAATAAAGTCTTCACTTTAATCCAACGACGCAGGTGCCATGAATGATTATCTAGGTGAGTCAACCTTGCGGACTGTCAAGACACCGGTCCCCATCTGGCTGTTGTCGCTGCAGGTACAGTATTTGCTGCTCATGTTGACCCTGCTGGATCTGCTGTCAAAGCTGGTAGAAACAATCATCAGCGGTTGTCAAAGAACATCAGAACGGATAGATGACTTACCGGCGCTATCTTCTGCTGTTGCTGTTACTGCTCTGTTGCAGTTGCTGCTCAAGCTAACAGAAACCAATATTAGAGGCTATCAAAGAACATCACAATGGACAGATGACTTACCAACGCTGCTTGCTGTTGCTACTGCTGTTACTGCTGTTACTGCTGTTCCTGCTGCTGAGGCTGGTGTCCAAGTCAGAGATGAGATTCAACTAGTAACTGCTGCTCTAGATTGAACGTACCTGAACTACCCGAGGGCAGTGCTGAGCGCGGTGGGCTTTTCCGTGGCAGATGAAACATCTGCCACGGAATCTCCCTGGGCGAGAGATCCTCCCGCCCAGGGGGCCACCGCGCCCAGCACCCCCTCGGCCGCCATGCCCCGAAGGGCCAGAAACGTAAATCGTATCGTACATCTAGTAAATATCAATGTTAGTGTATCATCATCTGTGTGCATGCATAGAATAATCGTCACATAATGTGGTAATGATATGCGTAGGCGGTACTTACATTGATTGATTGATATGGCGGATAAAAAAGGAGAGGGCTGTCTCGGGGACACTGTCCCTTTGCGACATCTTGAGCCAGGGACAGAAGCAAGATCACATCTGTGAATAAAGAGAGTTAGAACTGAAACCGAGTGATGATCCCTGATGAAGGGGTGAGAGGTTGACGATGACTGGATCGAGCTTGATGAAAGCATGGACGTTACGTACCCCTGTAAAGAGAGTCGATCTGGTAGATGCGAACCCGTAAATGGGTATGAGAAGGGAAGAAGAAAGAACCCAAGTAATGGAAGCGATCGACCTTTAAGTAGAAAAATGGAGAGCCTGGTGCCTCAGGAATTCTCCAACCTGAAACTCGGGAAGGAGGTGACTCAGGCACCTTCCTCGTTTGCAGGGCGTTGAATCACCTACAAAGTGATATCATTTCTGCTTGTAACCCAAGAGGTAGAGGCACTGAGTCAGGGACAAAGTGCATTCTCTTGCCCGAAACGTCCCAAAGATGAATCACGCGAAGAGTGCCACCTTCACGGTTCGTCACCTGGGATACAGAGCTGGTCAATAAGGGTCATGTGTGTTCCCACGGCGAATGCCTCAAGCCTGAGTCACCAGGAACAAACTCACGTTTCCTTACAAGTCAAGAGAAAGAATAAGTGAATCAGAGACGAATTTGAGCGCGAATCACTCTCAGTTGTTTGCAGCAACTCGAGAAAAACACACAGTTGTTGTTTGTGACAGTTCCTGAAATCATCGTAAGACCTCTTGTTCCTTCACCTGTATGTAGTAATTCTGGTCCAATCAGCCACTCGAAGTGCCATAATAAATGTGTTCGAAACTATCCAGGGTACAATAAGAGCTTTCAATATGGTTACATTAAAATATATCCAGAATAGGAATGTTGAGCAACTGTGTAACGTTTAGAGCTCCGAATGTCTTTTAAAAAGGGGCGTCTAAATCGTCCGCTCGTCTCTTCATGTTTGACTTTGAGTCAACTCGAACCCCCGTCACACACTGGTATCATGCCCTGACTTGAATGATTTCCATTGTGGATGTGAGTGGATGTCCCATGATCCATTAATCCTCGTTGCAAGGCTTCTGGACACGATTTGAACACATTTCCCAACCAATCCAAGCTTATTATTGAGTCTCTACTGCTAAAAACAGAGCTAAGTGTTGAGAGGAGCTTTCGTGGAGTTTTTTTTTGCTCCTCCTCCTCCCTTCTTTACTGGGAAAGGAGGGCCTGCCGTCCCAGCCTTTCTTCCTCGCAAATAAAACTGATGGGGATATCCCTGTGCCCACCGACTCCTTGTACCTGCTCCTTTTGTTGTTGTTGCTACTGCTGTTCTTGTTGCTGGTGCCGTTGCTGGTGCTGTTGCTGGTGCCGTTGCTGGTGCCGTTGCTGATGTTGCTGTTGCTGTTGCTGCAGCTGTCACTGCAGGCGTGCACAAGGCTGCTAGATATACATGTTAGAGCTACTGAAAGAATACCATGAATAGAAAGATGACTCACGAACGAAGTATGAACCTCGGTGCTTGGCTGCAGCTGTTGCTGCTTCTGTTGGCGCTGTTGCGATTGCTACAGCTGTTGTTCTTGTTGCAGCTGATGTTGTTGCTACTGCTGCTGCTGCTGTTGTTGTTGTTGTTGTTGTTGCAGCTGATGTTGTTGCTACTGCTGTTGTCGCCTGGATCAGACATGGATGCGAATGAACCAGTCACTACTCAAGGTTGAACTTACCGGCACTTCCCGCTTGTAGTATTGAGCAAAGACTTGGAGCCCGCCAGGACGGGAGATCCTCCCATCCGGGGGACCATGCTTGTATGGGTAGGTAACGACCATGATGATGAGAATTCAGTCTTCGTGCAAGTTGATTGAGGGGTAAGGAAGAGAGAGAGAAGTGGTTTTGGGCATTTGGGGCATTTTGAATGACTGCACCTAGGTAGTATGCTCAGGTGACGAGGGCTCAACCTGAAACGCACATGAACACGCCTTCCTCGGTTTCTAAGAGATTGCTCTACTGTAGAGCACGTCCCGTTTGCTGAGCGCTTCTACCTTCCCTATCTAAGTAAACCGAAATGATGTACTTACACGCACCTTCCCTAAGAAAAGTGTGTGTTAAGGGCTTAGCATCTGAACACCAATCTCGTGATATCCAGTATTTAAGACATTTCAACAAAGATTCTTTACAGATCACGCGCTTGTAAAAAGGGTTGTATCTTTCGAATTTGATGCAATTTGTCTTGTGGTTGAGGCTCTTCAACATGTAGTCTTGAGTGGAGTAGTAGGCCTGGGGTGTGGGCGGGTCGGTTTTCAGGGACAAGCACCAGGGTAGTCCGTATATATTCATCAGACAAATTGTTAAGTAGTGGTAGACTCAGATCCAAAGTAAAATCTCCAATCTGTCCAATAACAGAGATCTGTTATATTCACCATGATAAGCACAGTGACCTAGTGAAAAAGACGCTGAGATGCCGATGATGATGGACAAGAGAGGTAACTAGGATGCCACTCGTAAATTAAGAGGCAATATACACACAAAGAAAGAAAAAGAAAAAGGCAGAGAACTTTTACGTCAATAAGCTAGCACATTGGAGTGAAAAGGTTTAAGTTCTGTCTGCAGAAATTTGCATTGTTCAGCGTCCTCCGACACTCCCAAGAAGATTTCCACTGTTTGTCATATCCTGAGCCTTGGAGATCACATGCGAAATAAGGAAACAATAGAGTGCCCTTCCGAGCGACGACAAATTGTCATGCGCGGGCTTTTATTCGAGATTCACACCATAAGTGTTAAGACTTCTGGTGTTGAAAGCATTAAAAAATCTGAGTACGCAACAACACCCCAGCAAGAAAAAGGGGTGTAAACAAAAATTCAGGTTCTAGTACCAGCTGCCTTCTCAACTACCTTCTGTGTTACAATCTCTCCACTATTAAACAGTGTCATAGAAGTGTCATAACATCGTGACAAAATTCTCTAAATCTTAGTGGTGGTTCTCTTGTCTACCGGCTCGGATTCGAGATGGGATTGGTCCCTGGGCTCAAGATTAGATCCGTCCCTGAATTCGTTGTTTGATTCACCCCTGAATTCGTTGTTGGCATCACCTCTGGATTCGCTGTTCAGTTCACTCTTGGGTTCGACATTGGATTCTGTGTTGGAGTCGGCATTCTCAAGAGCATCATGCCGACTATCCTCCGCCACATTGAGAATGACATTAGGAGCATAAGCAAGCTTGCCCTGGTCGCGCCTCGTAGGAGGGATGAGAGTGTTGAACCACCGAGGGGCGATGATACCAAGGCCGATCAGAAGTAGACAGATGTGGCCGATGGCAAAGCCAAGAATCTGAAGAGGGTCGTCTCGGACAGCGTAGAAGTTGGGATATGCGAAACTAAAGATGATTGCTAGGGCTGGCGCAGACACGTATCGCAAGAAAGGACCCCAAATGACGGGAATACTCCAGTTCTTGCCAGTGGCAACGATGGCATTCAAGTCAAGACGTAGTTGTTGGCCCTAGTATTAGTTAGTGACGCCGTCTCCTGTCGCGATAATTTGTACTTACCGAATAAAACGCCACATACCAAAAACGGTCAAAGTACACGCTTTCAGTAAATGTCTGTATGCCAGGAATCTTGCCGACGATACGACTCATGCGAGTGTTCTTCCGGAAGAACCGAGGGGGGGCAGAGTCAGGGGTTTTCCCAAAAATACAAGCCCAGAGTGTGCCGGCAATGAAGATCCCAAAACCGACGCCTGCACCCGCCTCAGCACTCACGGCTTGTGCAACGGTAACGCCAAGAACCATGCCCCCATAATAGCCAAAATTGTATGATATAAAAGCCGGAAGCCCAACTTGGCCAGCAACGTCTCTCCAACGATAGAAAGTCGTAGAGAGCGCACACTCAGACATGACAACAAAGACGAGAGCCACATTGTTTATCCAGCGGTCGACTCCGTCGAGAAGTGCGTAGCCGAACTCGGTGCAGAAGGGTAGGGAGATGAGAAAAGATATTATAACAAGCCCTGTAACCACCCATTCGCGACGCAACTTGACACCTGAGTCCAAAACGAGTGTAACAACGGCATCCAGCATAGCAAAGGCCGAACTGTAGCCCAAAACCATCAGGGTAAAGAAGAGGGCGAATGAGAAGAACTGGGCTGCTGGAAGTTGAGCCACCACCTCCGGAAGTGTCAGGAAACCAATTGTGAAGGCCCCTATAGGGTTCTCGGGGTCAGGCTTCATGTCTAGGTACCCAACGACCCCAAAAACGGCCAGGGCGGCCACGTTTTCAAAGCCGACATTACTTGCAACTATGAGACATGAATCCATCACGGCATTGGACCACTTCGACGAGTAACTTGCATAGCTTTGAAAATACCCAAATCCCACTCCTGTAGAGAAGAAGACCTGGCCGGCGGCGACCTGCCAAACGCTCCCGCTGGCGAGCTTTTCACTGTGCCATTCGGCCAGATATAGCTTCACACCACGGCCAGCATTGGGCAAGGAGAGGGAACGACCAATCAAAACGATAGTCATGATGATTGGAAGGCCCAGAGTGAAGTAAACAACACGGCCTGTGAGTCCAACACCTCGAAAGATGGATATCCAGACCAGAAACCAGGTGAAGGCGGTCCAGGCGACAGTTTCGCCAATTAAAGCCGTTCCGGGGTAACTGACGTATCTGGTAACAGTGCCCCCACTCTTTTCCCCAGGAATTGCATCAACATTGGCAACAACGTCGTTGTAAAAATACTCTTCGGGTCGTCCTGCCCAGGGGAGGTCGCTCTTGAATGAGTTCCGAAAATAGATCATAATCCAGGAAAGATTGACAACAAAGTAAGGTCCAACGATAAATCCAATGTAAAGAAGACTGAAACCAAGTCCTTTGAGGCGGTGGTTGACGTTGTTGAATGCGACGACAGATCCTCCGCGGTAGGCCTGTCCTGTTGCAATCTCCAGCACTAAGCAGGGGATCGCGATAAGGAAGACACACATCAAGTACGGGATATACCATTGTAAGCCGTTATTATTGTAGACTTGAGATGGGTATCGAATGAGGTTTCCCATTCCCGCGCAACCACCCATGGCGGCTAGCAGGAATGATGCTCTGGACGGCCACTGATCACGGCCATCTTCGGACTTTTGCGGGGCTGGAGCGACGTATGAAACAATCTTTTTAAAAACCGAAGAGACGGTCATTTTTGAGGTAAAATCTGTTTGGAAGTGTGAGTATCACAAGGTCGAGTAATTTGGAGTGACATGAGGGCGAAATGTGGGTTCAGGGGGACTTCGTCCAACACATGGTACGAAAAGGCTGAGAAACACGACGCAACGAGAAAAAAAGGATTTAGAAAGGTGACATACGAATAAACCAGTGACAAAATGGCCGCAAATAATATTTTCCCTCAATATGAAGCTCTACCTTGAATAAGGGGTATTAGAGTTCTTCCAAACTTTCGAGTTGCATGTGTATTGCATCTAGGGGCCAAGAGAAATTGAAGAGGCCGAGATAAGGAAATAACAAGTTACACAAGAAGTAAACTTCTAAAAAGTAAAAAAGTGAGAGGGGAGAGGAGGGAATCCAGGGAGATGAGCGTGAGAAACGGGGAGGTAGGCAACGTTTTTATTCCCAAACCTTGGATTTTTTCGACTCAGATGTAAAGCAATAACTACAATTAGTAGATACCAACAAAAGAACCCACGTCAGGCCAAGACTTTTACGCAACAAATTCCACTAAAGAGGCAAACACCCACAACGTTGGAAAATCTTCCCTGTCCTGCAGCGTGTTTCCCTCTCATCTCGAGTAAGGGATCAAGCTAGCTTGTGCAAAAGATCGACTGGTGGACATGCCGGGGTGGGTGATACATCACGTCTTGGCGAGGAGGGAGGAGCGATATGGTGATGGACGGGGAGAAAGAAGTCGGATCAAGTCCACTCTGCATGTGCGCCATAATCACCCCGATGATTTCTCTTTTTCTTCTTAGCCTGTTCCCTCAAGCAGGCGTCTACCACAGACGTATGACAAGAAATCACCGTGGATATGGAGCTATCTTCCCACTTGGAAAAAAGCGAATGCTCCGCTGCCAAGAGAACCCTAGGACCTTGGCGTTCGGGGGGTTCACAAGAAGGGGGAATTTGTTGCCGCAGTCTTGGTTTTGCTGCAGAGCGAGGGAAGCAGGATGATCATCAGTTTGTTGTTTTGGTCCTGGTCGGCTTGTCGGCGAAATTAATAGATAGGGATTCAATGCAAATTATTTGAAAATTAGTACAGAAGAGAAGGGAAGGAAATAAGAATTTTAAGCATAAAAGCAAAATCACAAGACATTAGTCAATAAACCGCTACGTATTGATCGCCCCAAACTAAATAATTGCACCACCAAAAAGCCTCTCCTTCTGTCTGTGCCGACTTCCAGACATACCCGCTTATTTCCATCACTAACATGGGAGCGCCAAATAGGCAGCACTTTAATTCAACCTTGACCAACGGGACATCGGTGGTGGAAAAGAATTGCGCCATAAACAAGGGTTTCGATTGGGTTTCAATGCGAAGGATCTGAACTGTCTGACTTTTTTTTCTCAAGCAACTCACGTGTGATTGGGAAGATCTCGGTTCACTGGAGGACTGTTGGTCAGGGGGTTAGTGTGGTTGTGACACTCTCCAGCAGGCTGAACAATGTCAAATTCAACATCTAAGCTAACGTTACGTCTTTTGCCAAGAACCAGACTGCAGGTTGTCGTTTCAATCACGCAATAGAGAGATACCGACTTACATCATTCCTGACGGCGTGTCCGAAGGTGGCACAATTCTTCAATTTCTCGTTCAAGGTGATTAAGTGACAGCCCGGTCATAACCAGTCGATTACAGTCTGATCAAACCACACCAGTCACTTATCGCGGCTCCTGTACTCGGACAGCCC
This sequence comes from Fusarium dimerum, assembly GCA_013623525.1. NCBI lineage: Eukaryota > Fungi > Ascomycota > Sordariomycetes > Hypocreales > Nectriaceae > Fusarium > Fusarium dimerum. Next base: position 42,893 of record JABGLY010000167.1, read on the forward strand.
AAGTATTCCAACACTGACCAAATCAAGATAGAATTAAGAATTAACTTCTGTAAAGTTTTCGGTTATGCAGTCCTATTACCGATTGAGTTCCCCCACAAAACTCAATGGGTGATGTTAAAAACAACGGCAGTCACGATGTTTTCTTGGAGAAAGAGCTATCGTCACTTGCATCCGTATGATGGTGTAAGGAAAGTCAACGCATTGTTACTCTTACTAATAGAGCGTGGAACATATTACTCTGCATATTCCACAAGATGTGATAATGTAGTCTGAACTTCCTGCACATTGTTCCCCCACGGCAAGGCATAAGCGACATGTTATCTTCCAGTATTTCGGCTACTCCTTTCCAATTAACATATAAAACACTCCACCATCATGGCTGCCAATTGCAACATCATCCGCCAAGAAATGCATTCATAATTCTTGAACGGGTGACATTGCCGGGTCTCTAGCATGTTGGTCGTTCCCAAACCTCGAATAATCATCACCAAAATTTATCTAGTTGTTTGTATCTGATGTGGAGGCTCAAAAGGATCTTGTCCACGCCACGCACGTCCAACGTGGTACGCTAGTAAACCCATGATGGAGCTTCGGGGAGCTCGACGCATCGTCCCCGTGATGCTTCGCCATGTGGGGGACGGGGAGTTTCTTCCAGGAGACTGGAGCTTTGGGGCAGATCCGTGTGTTTGCTATGATTTTTATCATCTTGGCTTTGTGAGATGTTATTATATGTCAAATCCAAGCTCAACTCCCCGAAATAGGAGATCAACGTTAAAAATTGATGAAGGGCCATGATCATCATGGTAGTATATATTAACTTGCATGCCATGATGAACGCAGGGTTTATGTCAGTCCCTGTCCATTACACTAACGAAACTGCCAGTTCAATAAGCGAGCACGCCATAGTAGTTTCCGATTGCGATGATCCAGGGTTTCAAGCTACGGAGCAAAATCGACTTATATGTGGGCATGCCGGACCAACAGGCCCTGTTAATGTGATGTGGAAAGTGACCATGTGTAGGTAGCATCATTGGTGCTTTACTGATAGAAGGGGAATCAACTCTTCGTCGTCACCTCTCACGCAAAGAGAACAAGACCTCGATTTCTCAGCCTGTCCTATTTCGGCAATTCGCTATTTAGCCAATGAATTTCGAATTACCAGATTCAACATTACAGCATTATTAACTTCCAGAACCGAACCCCGAGACCGCAATCTTCATAACCCACGCGCTATGTAGTCCGTCTCTCAATAAGCATACATCTTGGCATTTCGGCCATATAATCATTCCCAAGCAATCACAATGATGACCCCGAAATATGTTCCTCATTTAGCTTCTAATGCCTTTCTTGTTCTCCTCCCTTCTCTTCGTGCAATTAAGCGTGGGTTTTCGCACATGTGAACGATCCCGTGGACAATGAGAGATCCTTCGGAGCAGCCTTGTTCCATTCCCAAGTTGAGATAGGTCATGTTCAGGTTTTTTGCTAACCTTGTGGCAATCGAAAGATAAATTGAATGCGCTCTACAACTTTTAGTACTAGTGGTATCTCCTCCTCTATCAAACATCGTCACAATCCATCTCTTTAAAATGTTCCCTGTCGACTCGATGAGCCACCCACGCTCTCCTCATATTCAGTGAGCCTCAATGCTTCCTCCACATCATTTACAAAGTGGCTCTCCCCACCACAAAGTTCAACAATACCACTTCGCACCATGAGATGCCACACCGGGTGGTTGCGACGGGTTGGGCCTCGTGAGAAGAAGACACGCACACCTCTGTCGTGGTAGTTGCGGACAATCTCTGTAAGAACCTGTGTGCCGGAGCCATCCATGGATGTGACGCCGTGGATGTCAAAGATGACATTGCGGTTGGAATCGTGGCTGCGGAGACGGGGCAGAGCAGGGTGTGCTTGAGAGGTGCCGTAGAGTTCAAGTCTTCGTAGTCGCGCTTTGAGTTCACCCGTGTTGGCAAAAGTGAGAGGCTCGGGAATCTTGACAATAAGACAACCTTCGACGAACTCGAGACTGCCTCTTTCGCCCTCTGCGTCTTCAAATCGGTTGGTTCCGGGAATGCGGCCGAGAATCTGGATTCGGGGACGGGTGCTGTGCTTGATAACGAGAAGAATCGAAAGACCGATACCGAATGCCATGCCCAGAGGGAGGGAGTAGAACATGGTGACGAGGAAGATGATGGCCATGAGACCGAGTTCGTTCCAGCCACGGATACGGAGGAAGAAGCTGATGTCGTGGGGTGCCTCTTCTATCAGCGACCATGCAACGACGGAGATCATGGCGGAAAGGACGGGTTTCTAAATGGTCAGCCTTGCAGGTAGCAATAGACTCGGATACTTACAGGTAGGTAGTAGAAGTATGGTAGCAGGAAGAAGATGGAGAGGAACGCGATGATGCTGAGAAAGATGGAGCTGGCAGGACTTTTGCCTCCAGTGCTCTTGTTCACCTTGCTACGGCCGTAGCCTCCAAAAGCAGGCAGACTCATGAAGCAGCCTCCAACCAGGTTGGCCACTCCCAGAGCAATCAACTCACGGTTCGCGCTCAGGGGCACATCTTTGATGGTCTCACTTGATCCCAGGCTCTTTGCGGCCACAGAAGACTCAAAGAAACCCAGCATGGCAATGAGGAAAGAGGTGGACATGGCAGCTCGGATGTGAACCATGTTGGCGGCTTGGAAAGGCCATCGGAAGACGAACAGACCGCCGTTGGCGGCCTTGACTTCGCCGAGGATCTCAACTCCTTGGCTATCCCAGTCGAACTTCCAGCAGAGAATAGCGGACACAACGACGACGAAGAAACGTTCCGGCAGGTAGGCGATGGATGGAAAGCGTGGTTGCAAATGTTTCTTCAGTTCACTGATTCGGTTAGCTTATGACAAGTCCGTGCTTCTGGATACATACCGGAAGACCATGATAAATGTAAAACTTGATGCAGCGACTATAAAGGTCAGTTTGTGGGCGTGATGCGCATTCTGAATGATGAACTGGATCTTGTCCACAGAGCTACCGTGGCTCACGCCAGCTTCGTTGGCCAGGGCTGTCAAACCCAATTCAGGAATGAGCTGGTCAACAGCAATTACGAAACCAATAGCACTGATGAAACCTCGGAGGAAAGGCTTGCTCAGCACGCTATCCAAGAATCCCAATCGTGCAAGTCCCGCAATGAGAACGATCGCACCAGCCATGCCAGCAACAACACCACAGATCTGGGCGTGTATAAGATCCTCCATTTCCTTGTCATGCCCAGAGTCGATGGCTGATTTGATGACTGTTCCAACCAACAGAGAACCAGGAGCTTCGGGCCCGACAACCATCTGTGTACATGAACCGAGTAGGGCGTAAATAAGAGGATTGAAGGCGAAAGCGTAGAGGCCGTGAATAGCAGGGACGTGGGCGAGGTTAGAAGCGAGGGAGAGAGCCATGGGGAGATAAAAAGAGGCCATTGTCACAGCCGCAATGATGTCGCCGCGAAGATACGAGACCTTGTACTGGCGCATCCAGTTCAGACAAGGGATGTAGTATGCCAGATACCTTGAAGAGTTAGCGTTTTCACGTACAGCGCATGATATGCACTCACATGAGCGTAGTGTCTTCCACGCCAGCCTGTTCAGCCAGCATGCTGCTGTGGCCCATCTTCTTTGTTCGCATCCTCCTCTTCAACCACTTCTTCCAATCCTCATGTCCAACAATTGTTGTGATGGCATTATCCAGGACGGGGATATGGGTACCAGACCCAGCCACCTCGCTACCGTCCTCATCGGTGCTACGCATTGTCAAGGTAGGACTCATCGGGCGTGGGCTGAAGGTGCCATGACTGCAAACACCAGGATGCGCAGGATGAGTGCTTCCCCGACGGCCGGAGGCATGTTGACCCTGGATCAGGGGAGTTGACTCGCTGGTCATCCCGTTGCGAGTAGCATTACGCGAAGAACCAGGAGATGCGGGCGGTGACGGTGCAGAATCGCTCTCGTTCGTGTTGGGTCGTGGAAGGAGGTCGGATGAAGTTCGAGTCTGAGCCGTGAGAGCTTTACGGAGGACACTCGGTTGCGCGGGACGATGGTCGTTGTAGGAGCTAGACCTACTATGGGAGGGTCGTTTAGACATGGCTGCGGTCGAGGGTCAATGTCGTAGAGGTTCTAAAGTCCGAGACGAGTAGGTGTCTCAGGTATACGTAGAGAAGTATACATCCAAGATTGAAGGGATTAAGATGTCAAAGTCTCTGGAAGATGAAGTTGGATCCGATGTTGTTGACGTGATGATCTAGACTTTTACAGTAAAGACGGTTGATCTAGAGCATAATATACCAAAACAATCTGAGGCAGAATGCAAAAGAGAGAAAAAGGATAAAGAAGAAGAAAAAGAAAACAAACGAAGAAAAGTCGTTACTGATCTTGAAAAGAGAAAAAAAAAAGCCCCATTCCAAGGGTCTCCTTTGTTGTTCCGTGCGTAATATCAGGCACTTTTTTCACCACCAAACTCGAGATCCCGCTCGTGGTCAGATGCAAGCATAAGCCAACTACGTCAGCCCAGCCAATCACAGTTTACCAAATGGGAACATGAGAGGTGCCACTCAGAAGGGGTCACCCCCCATCTTGCAGGGCCGTTTTAGCGGTCGGGTGACCTATGAGATGGAGGCATTTGGGGTGTTAGGGGGTGTTCTCCCCGCAGCTGGACATGACGAATAGCCGTATTGCCGTATCTCATCTCCTTGTGAAGGGGATCATGATTCGTGATGGATCGGAGGAATTGGTGGTGTCAGATGTGAGATTTTATTCAGGTGATGGGAGATTTGAGGTGACACAGACATTGATGGATGGAACGTGGTTGTGCAATTTCAGTCAATGCGCTGGGCTGCCACCAATGACTCGTGAGGCACATGCAATATTAATATCATGAATTTTCACATTTGCCCATCACGATAAACTCGGCTATTCCGTAACAATCTCCGATCGCATCATACTCCAATTGGATAGTTATGTTAATGTTGATAAATTGCACAATATTTTAACCCGTAGACGCTACTATTGCAATGCATGCTAAAAAAAAAACAGCTTTATACCTGCTCGTTGACAAACAGACCTGCCATACCCTGTCCAGTACCAATACACATACTCGTCAAGAGCATCTTCTTCTTCTGTCTTCTCAACTCAGCCAGACCAGTCACGATCTGTCTCGCACCGGTAGCACCGAGAGGGTGGCCCAAAGCGATGGCTCCACCGCGAGGGTTCATCTTTTCTGATGACAGCTTCAGCTGCTGCTGACAGTAGACGGCCATGGAGGCGAAAGCTTCGTTGATCTCGACAACGTCAATGTCGTCGAGTGTGAGGTTGTAGGTGGCGAGGAGCTTAGGGATGGCAACGGTAGGGCCGATACCCATGATGCGGGGGGCAAGACCGGCGACGGTTGAACCGACGTACTTGGCCAGGATGGGCTGGCCGAGCTTAATGGCGGTGGATCGCTTCATGAGGAGCACGGCAGCAGCACCGTCGGTGACCTGACTGGCGTTGCCTCCGGTGGTGCATCCGCCCCATTGAGGGAAGGCAGAACGAATCTTGGACAGACTCTCGGCCGTGGTTCCAGGTCGGATACCCTCATCTTTGGTAAGAGTAACCTCCTTGACTTCTCCATCAGGGCCCTTGACCTTGGTGACAATGGGCACAATCTCCTCGTCGAAAAGACCGGCCTTTTGCGCGGCCTCTGCCTTCTGGAAGCTCTCGGCGGCATATTTGTCCATAAGTTCACGAGTGATGCCAAAGTCCTTGCTGACGTTCTCGCTGGTCCAGCCCATGGGCTGCATGCAGTCGACGGCCTCCTGGCTCTGTGATGTGACGGCCTCGTCAAAGGGCTGCTCGAGAGCATCGCCACCAATGCTCATTTGTTCAGCGCCCATGGCAATACCGACGGAGATGGAGCCGTTGACAATGGAGTGAGCGATGTCGGCGGTGGCCTTGAGACCAGAGGAGCAGAAGCGGTTCACGGAGGAGGCACCGGCGGTGTTGGGGAAGCCGGCGGCGAGGGCAGAGGCTCGGACCTTGTATGCGGCCTTGGCGTCAGAGACCTGGGAATATTAGCTGCTGTTGTTCGAGACGTCAATTGGAGGACAAACATTTCCAAGGCAGATATCCTCGACGAGAGCAGGGTCGAGGTTTGATCGCTCGCGGACCTCCTTGAGGAGGGCATAGACCATATACTCAAGGCTTGTGTCCTTGAAACCACCCTTCTTTGCCTTGGCTAGAGGCGTTCGGACGGCGAGGGTAATGACGATATCATCGGGGTTCTTGGATTGACTGGCGCATAATTAGTGAAGCTCGTATCAACTAGGATTCCGATACTCACATGCTGTTCAGCGATGAACCGGGGTTCAAGTGCTTAATGATGGAACCAATGCGCTCGACAGCCATGATGAAGAATGTGGGTGGTTTGAATGTACAATGAGAGGAGAGGAAATGAAGTCAAGGAGGAATAAAGAAATCGCAGCGGAGGAGAATCAAGAATTAAGTAGCAAAACGCGACCGAGGCAAGTTTATGATGGAGGGGGACTTCAACGTCGGTTTTGGAGGTTCAAGTGGTTGGTCACGGCAAAGCATTGCGGTACTTGGGTGGCCAGGGTGTGGGGTTGAACCGAGGCATGACAGGCGCTTTTGGATTCATTGAGTGTGAGCGTAGGGCCCTCGGGAGGCGGGGAGTGGGAACGCCGAGGTTTGCGGAGGGGATGGGTTACCTAATCTGGGGGAAGTCAGCTGACTAAGGATTTCCGGGGATGTCTCCGTCTGTGTATATCTCATTGGTCAACTTCGATACACAGAAACAACAAAAATGATCGTCAACAACTGGAATCCAAGTGAAACTTAAAATGCTCTACTACAATACCAAGATGATCCATTCTTCACTCTAGTCTATCCGGTCAAGACCGCACAATCCCTTGTTTGATCATGGTGATCGTCGGAAACTCGACGGATCGGGATGTGAAAAGCTTCTAGAAGATGGGAATAGAGCATCTGAGACATTCGAGAAGTGTCAGAAACATCAAGACTTGGACAGTCTACATCTACACCATGAGATTCAATAATTCTAAGAAATCAACAAAGCTGGATCATCACAAACATGAAATCCTATTGCTTCCCTCCTATACCTCCAATCCGTCCAACTAGTTATCCGCAGCTACGTCAATCCGGTCTTCTCCTCTAGACAGCCAATGACTCTTCTCTCCTGTATTCATTCCACTTTCGATCATGCCAAGTCTGTCGTCTGAAAAGTTTGAACTGTCTCAGCATTCCTCAATTGTAAAAGTCAAAGATCCTTTTATTCTCCTTCTCCCACCTCGTGTCTTTCTCTTATCTCCATCAACATTCTATACTTTCATTCTTGATGTTTTCATGATCTTATGTTGTGAATACTACCTTAACGACGCTCATTTACTCGCTTTACTTACGACTTACACACTTTCTTTCACTATTGAGGCGATTCAGCCACTAACCGGCGTGATTTGGACGTCTTCCATTACTGTCACTAAATAAATTGAAGGGTTCATCGAACGCCCGGTATACCAGACAGTCATTACTTGCTTCATTCTCTCCTTTCCCTTCACTTACATTTTCACTCTCATCATGCACTCCTTCTACTTATCCATCCTCTACCTAACATCTCTCGCCATTGCCAAATCTGACAAACGCGGTCTCTGCTACGTGCATAACGAAGACGAACCTCAAGACGATAAAATCTGGACCCAGGCCGGCAGTGACCTCACATGGTACTACAACTACGAAGATAGCCCTTCACCCGTCTACAGAAACATCCCCCAAGAAAAGTTCGAATTCGTCCCTATGATGTGGGGTGTGGGCGACAACCCGCAAGACACGACATTTCTCAAAAACGTCAAATCCCTAATCGACGACGGTGTCAATGTCACCCATGTTCTGGGGTTTAATGAACCCAATGCAGAAATCGGCGTGGGAGGAAGTAACCTCGATCCGAAAAAGGCAGCGGAAGCTTGGGTTGCGAATTTCGAACCGCTGGGTGAGATGGGTATCAAACTCGGTCTTCCAGCCTGCACGGGCGGATGGGATGGCTTCCCCTGGCTACTCAACTTTCTTGGAAACTGTTCCGAGATCCTAAGCAGAGACGGTCCCGAGAAGAACTGCACCTGGGATTTCCTACCTGTTCACTGGTACGATAACTTTGAGGGTCTAGCATCTCACATT
>JABGLY010000168.1:0-84363 GCA_013623525.1 Fusarium dimerum
GGGAGATGTGTATGATATGAGGACAACCCAAGGAATGCAAAGATATGTCTTGTCCCAGTCCACACCCGTTTCTGAAAAACGTGACAGCACTTTGACATGGGTTGGACACGAATGATTGGTGACACACACAGCCCTAATCATAACGGACATTTCAGCTGAGGCCTCAGTCCAGCCCAGCACAGATCTAAAATTAACCCTTTGCTATTATGTTTCCCTCACGGCAATTGCATTCTCTTTTACTTTTTGTTTTGCGGCCGCATGGTCCTTGCTCTGATGAAGTCCGTCCATTTAATTTACCATGGCTACCGAGAATGGAAATTGCCGTAGTCTAATTCACGGTGATCGTGCAAGCGTGAAACAGACGGACTGGAAGGCTAGTATAGTGTGAAGTTTTTTCTTTTTTTTTTTTTTTTTTCTTGGGTATCAAAAGATGAGATGAAATACATGATCTGAGGGCTACGAGGTTGCCAGCTTTGACTTGGTGCTGGGAGAATTGTAGAGACTGTTGATGTTTAATGTCGATCGTTACCTGAACATCCCCAGATTTCATTTTCATCAATAGTCTCAGACAAACCACATCCGTGACTCAACGGAACCCCCCTCAAGCGTGAAGAAATCCCCCCTTCCAATCGTTGCTTTTTTTTCCTTTACTTCTTTCACCTCTCCTCGTCTTTCCAACCTGTAATTTGGTGGCTGTTCAGCTCTACGACATCAACAACATTAGCTCGTCCCCATCTCATTCCGCACTGCCGAATGACATGGCTTCAAGACGACAACAGGGCTGAACCAAGACTCCACTGCGGCTGGGAGTTTTTTTCTTCTTCTTCTTATTTCCTCTTTCATCAGGGCGTTGACCTTGTCTCGTAGCTGAGGGGACTTGACATGTGGTGTTTTGAAAGAGCGAAAATAGGCGGATGGGAAGAATGCCTTGCCAACTGCCTAGACGGAATTGGTTTAATTAATGGCTGGTTTTTGAGAGAACATGGCGATGACCCGCTGGATGTGAGTAAGTGTTTGTTATACATATACATATACATATATATATCTTGCGTGTCTCCCTTGACTTGGATGTGTTTATCATCTTTGATCGCCGCACATTCCCTACTATTACTCTTTTCTACCACATACTTTATCAAAAAGCCAAACTATCTTTTCTATACATTCATTCAATCAACTTTCCTTACGATGGCTGCTCAGACTCACAACAACGGTCCCATCGACCACGATGACCTTAACGAATGGAAGGGTCGCTTCAACGACGTTGTCGCTCGTCCCAGCGAACACATCAACTCCAAGTCCCCCGAGACTTCTCAGCCCTGGCACAACGGCTTCTTCGGATGCTTCAACCCTATCGACACCTGCCTCATCACATGCTGCGTTCCCTGTGTGACTTTCGGAAAGACGCATCACCGTCTCCGCAAGAATGGTAACCTGGAGGGCTACGAGCCCATCAACACTTCTGTATGTCGCACTCTACCGTTTCCCTTTTTTTTTTTTTTGTCTGGGACAATGTTAATAGGTGTCTAGTGTCTGCTCTTCTGGGGTTCTACCTGCTTTGGTCTCCACTGGATCCCCATGGCCCTCCAGCGCGCCAACCTCCGAGAGAAATACAACCTCCAGGGAAGCTGTCTCGTTGATCTCGCCACGGCCTGCTGCTGTGGCTGCTGCGATCTGATCCAGCAGGACAAGGAGGCCGAGTTCCGTGAGGCTCAAGGACCTAACCAGCAGGGTTACACGCCTAATGAGGGCATGGCTGTTCCCAACAAGGCTTGAATGATTATTGATACCCCGGTTTGATGTTTTGTCATGTTGGATATCCCCTTGGGTTTGCCGTGGTTGGCTGGAATATGGCGTGCTCGATATTAAAAAAAATTGTAATACCCAACTATAGTATACTGATCTATATTTTCATTGTGTTTATTGACCATGACATCTTTCCGACTTCACTGTGACTTGATGTGGTCTCATCTCAGTATTCCGAATGTCCCTGTAGATGTCTCGGCACGTACCGATATCGATCTTAGGTTTATGTGTCTACCCTACATCTATTCTATGAACTGATCGGGGATGCCGTTTATGCTAAGTTCTCTGAATCCATAGACATGCGATCGATTTTTCTTGAGCAAAATGCTTCATAGGCATGGTATGCAGAAACATCACCACCAAAACTCTCTATCTTCTAGACTACCCGTAGAACGGAACGAAAGAACACCAGACCATGGATATCAATCACGGTAACACTCATCTGGTACTAGGCTATTTGCCACTATCCTGTGTCTTGATGAGTTTGTCCATGGCCTTGAATTCTGTCACTTCTACTCTCGACCCCAATAGTATAAGAAATCAACAGCTTGTTTCTCGTTACGCTTTGAATAAATTTCTGCACTGAAAACTATTTGCATATAACCTAGAGCAAGTATACATTCTGCAGATGATTAGCAATCATACCTTTGACGTTGTTGATAATATCTCTCGGCGTTGACGTTCACCTTTACTCCGTATTTTTCATATGCACTTCTTTCTGGGGTTAGCGAGCAGGCTTTTCCGGGGAAAGCTACAAGCTTAAATAAAGACAACACGTTCGAAGCTTTCTTTCGTGCAAGCCGAGGCCGATCTAGGATCTGGGCCAAAAGGGTTCTCTCAAGTTTGTCGTTGGTCCTTACCTGATGGTATCAGACACGACCCATGTTGTCAGTCATGGTTACAAGTAACTTGTTGAGGTCAAATTGGAAGTTTTCCAAGTTATATCATCACGCAGAGTAGCACAGGTCGGTATTCGTCAAACAGTGTACTTGTTCCCAAGCCAAAGAATAAAGAATGAGCTACATGATTAGATATTGCGCACAAATAGCAATACGAGTTACTATCATTTTTTTTAATAAATAATAGAAAATAAAGTAAGAGTAAAACTCAGGGCAGAAAAACGTGTTTGGATTCGTTGGCTGCTGGTCGTTATCAAGAGCCTCAAGCAGGGGTGTAAAAAGGACATAGCGTATCATCTAACTTACAAGGTACGATCCACCAGAAAATCTTTCATCCCTTATTCCAAGATAAGTATCAACCAACCCATCACCCAATTTTTCACCCACTTGATCCATCGGGCATCACTTATAGACCAGGGGGGGTTTTTTGGATACGTTTCAGCCGCAGGGTCCACGTAGAGTATATTGTGCAATTACTCCTTTTCAGGATCATGATATCAAGTTTTTTTCAATCAGAGACAGAAGAAGAAGGAAAGAAAATTGATGCTTCACATTATCCTTGTTGTTGGGTTTTGAAGAACCATGTTGGTTGGGCGGCAGCGGGAGCGGGAGCGCCGTCGTCGGGGCCAAGAGGGATTTGGATTGTCGACGCTAGATAACCATCATTTCGATTGATTGTGTAGTCACAATTCTAATGCTTTACCTTGATTCGAGTAGCGATGATGAAATACTTGGATATTGTTAAGCAACACCGCTAGTCTCGGGCTTCAATCGTATCAAGCAAAGCAAGACCATCAACGAACGTCTCATGATGAGACAGACAACCCCCTTGTAAAAAGCAAAATTCAAGTTACGTTTTCAACACCCAACAATCCACTTTGTGAGGCTCGGTCTTATCTTTTTTGGTCAACATCCCTGGCCCTGCGAGAATGGAACCCGTCCTGTCCTCTCTGGCCAGTTGGAACCGGCTCCGCGGTCCGGATTCATGGACCCGTGTCCTTGGGTCTTATCATGTTGACCCGGCAGTGCCTGACTGTCATGCTCATGCTCATGCTCAGTCGTACAGTACCGTGGTAAATCAGGTTCATTCCCGGGACCCAGTTTTATCCCAGCGGTCTATGACTTCCGAGTGGCATGCTTTTCGTATACACACATTTTCCAAGAGGAGGCCGCCCTGGTCTAGAAACAAAGCACCCGCAGGGATTACGAACACACACGCACTGGATGAGCCTCAAAAAACAAAGGTTGACAGCGGTAGTTGAACCTCATCCCCTGGTTTAAACTTCTTCGGAGCGTCCACCTTTTCTTTAATTCGGGTCCTCCATGGGCTGGAAAATTCCGCCAAGATCCATTTCCCGATCGCCATGTACTGTATTTTCGCCGCATCACGAGATTTCGTGCACATAACATGATTTTCCAACGAAATTGACCGTGACACTGTATGTTTTTATTCTTGGGCGAGCAAGGATATTTATTGGCTCCACTGATAGCGACAGAGGACGACAAGAGCAAAATGATGCCTGTAATGAAGGGGGGAGGGAGAAAAGGAAAATCTTCTTTCGGGCCTTTATTTCAAGTTGTTATAAATATTATTGAAATGTCCTGTCCATGATTCACTTTTGGTTCTCTATTATCATCATCATCAGCAGTAATTATTTAATACTAACAACTACTTCTTGTAGTATTCCATTCGCTTGGATTTCTTGACTCTCATTCTATATCATATTTACACTCATACATACACACATACATTACTCTGCGTGCGATAAAACACTGCAACCATGTTTCACCCCGAGAGAAGAGATCTGGAAATCCCCTGGGTTGACTCAAATGCACCAACCCGACGAAACTCGACATCATCACTACCCAGTCTAATCTCATCACCACCAGAAGAAACCAAACCCGATACCCGTCTCGACGACACCCTCAAACCCAAAGATGTCGAAATCACCCCTTCGTCACTGGAAAAAGCCTGTCCTCAATCCTCCGACATCGCCCCCCTGCCAAAACTCTCCATCCGACAGCGTCTTCATCATTTCACGTGGGCATGGTTCACCTTACCCATGAGTGCAGGGGGTCTATCACTACTCATCCATGTCCAACCACACCAGTTTACTGGTTTGCAAACCATTGGTCTGGTATTGTACGCCATCAACCTTGCCATATTTACCATCATCTGTGCGGCCATGGTGTGTCGATTCATCTTGCATCCAGGAGATTTGACTAAATCTGTACTACACCAACGAGAGGGTTTCTTATTCCCGACCTTCTTCTTAGCTATCGCTGTACTCATTACGAGCACTCAGCGATATGTCATCCCTAACAATGATGCATCATACCTATGGGCCACGCAGGCCGTCTTCTGGACGTACATGACCGTCACATTCATTCTAGCTGTGGTTCAATACATGCACCTCTTCGCCTCACACACCTACAATCTTCAAACAATGATGCCCAGCTGGATCCTCCCCATCTTCCCCGTCATGCTCACCGGTACCATCAGCACCGTCATCCTCGAGACAAACGTCCACGTCAAGCCCCTCCCCATCATTTTCGCTGGTCTTACATGCCAGGGCCTCGGCTTCTGCATCGCCATGATGATGTATGCCCACATGATTGGTAGACTCATGCAGGCCGGTCTGCCCGACCGGGAACACCGACCTGGATTATTCATGTGTGTTGGACCACCAGCATTCACGGCTCTGGCATTGATCGGCATGGCGAACCATCTACCTCAGAGCATTTCCGGTGTTGAGCACCTTGCGCTTAATGTCGATACCGTCCGCGCAGTGGCGCTTCTGAGTGCCGTCTTTATGTGGGCGCTGAGTCTGTGGTGGTTCCTTATTGCTGCCATCAGTGTTGCCATTTCGCCACCTAAAGATTTCCACCTCGGATGGTGGCCAATGGTGTTTCCCAACACCGGCTTCACGCTTGCGACTATTTCTATCGGAAATGAATTCAAGTGTGAGGGCATCTTGTGGACAGCCAGCGTCATGACTGTTCTTCTCATTGCTACTTTTCTTGTTGTATTTTACTGTAATATACGGGCTGTTGTGGTGGGAGAGATCATGTATCCCGGAAAGGATGAGGACACGGATCATTAGATTTTTAGACCATTAGACATTTAGAGGGCGTTGTAAAAGTTGTATTTCCAGAAACGGCGTATAGAGCTTAGATAAAAGGACTGGGTTGGCACCAACAGTACAATTCATATCAAATGTATATGTTCAAATAATGGCCTTTTAGAGGTGTGATTCCATAATAACCTCGAATCAGTTGTCCAGGGACGTTGAATCGTAAAATCCCGGGATCGGAGCAAACCGGACGACATCCGTGGCACCGTCATGGAGACTTCGTTCATAGAACTCGCGTAACCCCTGTTCGTGGACTTAGTTGTCGGTCCTTTATCCGGCTTAGATTTTTCTGTGAGTCTTAGCCAAATAGTGGGATGCTTCTGCTCTGATGTCAGCGACATCGGACTTCAATGTGCGGCTCGTTATTGTGATAGGTGACCAAAGATAGAACATGGACAGACTGGACTTTGAATCAGGGAATATTGAATTCATTGATTATTTGTTGTAAGTTGACCCCCACACTCTCTACTGTGGTATGAGGTTTCCTTTATGACAGAAGCCCGGCGAAGCCAAGAAGCGTTATTGGGAGATGTCTTGTCAAAAAGGCAGGTCTTGCAGCCCTTGTGAAGACCTCCCGGAAGAAATCGATATCCTCGAATCATAGCGTTTATCTGAAGGCCCTTTGAAAGCTCGCATCGACTGATACAACGGTTAAGCTGTTCCACAGACATGAAGTGGTTGGATTGCAGAGGAACAAGAACACTTAACTTGTATTTGGAACATCAACAAGGCAGGACTTTGACCTGACACATACTGACCTTCCACTGCTAATGTCTAGTAAGAGATGTATATGAAATAATGGTATCAGATGTAATTCGTTCATGAGAACGAGCAACGATGAATAACCCCAGGTATTCAATAACGTCCAATTTCAGATGGCAAGGATGTTCTTGCCGTATGTTTCACAACAGGGCCAATTCTATAACTTGGTGGTATCTAATCAATTTTCCCATAGAGAAGAGACCATCAACAGTAATCACTTTATGAGTTGGTAGCTCCCTGGTAGTGGCATTTCGTTCTTCATTCGCAGTTCACCAGGACCAAGCTGGAAAGCCATCGCCAATTGGCTGTGACCTTCATAATCAAATTTTGGCAGAGAATCATGCTTCATACGTATCGCCCGGAGATGCTAACTTTCACGACACTGGTGATAACCCACTCTACCTTCCTGGTTGCTCAAGCAAGCCCGAATTATCACAAGTCCTCAGCGTTCACTATGCATTATTCAGAGGTTCACAACCGCAAATCAGTTACATAATTGGATCATTGTTTATTAAATCTTGATGTTGACCTCATAATAATCTTGTTGCCGGAGCAAGACTTCCACTCATCTCGGAGCCGGCCACCTCACATTGCGCCGGAGCCGAGACAAAGCGGGGGTTCATGCTCTTCACACCAAGAACCGAGAATATGTCATCGGCTGCGAATAAGTCGGTTAAGAGATTTGGCTGTACAAAAGGCGGGGGGAATCCTGTCAGACATTCGATGACTTCATCTACATCATCAAATTCTCAAAAAAATGGTTCCTCAGGTAAGTCTCTCACTTGTTGGTAGGTGTGGTGACGCTTATCAGGATAGCTGCGCGACTCGTCTCTTTTGAAAGAAGCAGTGTGTTATGTGAACGGGGAGTGGGTTAAAGCACGAAGCGGCAAAACATTCACTGTTACCGGTAAATTCTCAGCTATCTTCGTTACGGCACATTGCATCTGATACCGAATTAGACCCAGCAACGGGGGATACCATCGCCTCATGCCCAGAGTTCGACGTTCAAGACACCGAACTCGCCATCAAAGCATCCCAGGAAGCTTTTCCCGGCTTCAAGTCCCTGACAGGCCGCGAGCGGTCTAAGCTTCTTCGAAAATGGTATGACTTGGTCATTGAGAACCTCGATGACATCGGTATACTGTTGACGTGGGAGAATGGAAAACCCCTTCAGGAAGCAAAGGGGGAAGTCAAGTTCGCTGCTGGATTTCTTGAGTGGTTTAGTGAAGAGGCTCCAAGAGTAGCGGGAGATACGTTTTTGGCGTCGAATGCGAATAATCGGATTAGCACGTACAAGGAGCCAGTTGGCGTGTGTGCTCTGATTACTCCGTAAGTATTCCATCAATCAGTTACTGTTAGTTTGGACTAATGGATTTGAAGTTGGAATTTCCCGGCGGCAATGGTTACGAGAAAAGCAGCACCAGCTCTCGCTGCAGGATGTACCGTCGTCTGCAAAGTCGCCGCAGAAACCCCCTTCACTGCATTCGCCCTGGCGGAACTCGCACATCGAGCTGGCATCCCAAAGGGAGTCTTGAACGTCATCACGACCTCGACAGAAAAGACTCCCGAGATTGGTTCAGTTCTGACGACCCATCCGGTGATAAAGAAGGTGTCGTTCACAGGATCTACGCATGTGGGCAAGATCCTCATGCAGCAGAGTTCCTCCACCTTAAAGAAACTGTCATTGGAGCTCGGTGGCAATGCGCCGTTCATCGTGTTTGACGACGCTGATCTTGACGCTGCCGTCGCGGGGGCACTCATCTGCAAATTCAGAGGGTCAGGTCAGACTTGCGTGTGTGCCAACAGACTATACGTACAGAGAGGAGTCCACGATGAGTTTTCCCGCAAGTTTGTGGAGGCGATTCAGAACCAGTTCAAAGTGGGCAGTGGCTTCGATGAAAAGACAACGCATGGGCCATTGATTCACACCAGAGCTGTTGAAAGAGTCGAATCCATTGTCGAAGACGCCAGATCCAAGGGTGCTCATATCACAGGCGGAACTAGAATGGACGGCTCTGGATCATTCTTCCACCCGACAGTGATCAGCAAAGCGACAACGGACATGAAAGTGGCCACGGAAGAGATCTTCGGACCCGTTGGCGCGATTTTCCCCTTTGAAACTGAAGTCGAGGTAGTGCACATGGCCAACTCTGTGCCGGTTGGACTCGCAGCGTACTTATACTCACAAAACATCCATCGTGTGCAGAGAGTAGCCGAGCATCTTGAAGTTGGTATGGTGGGCGTCAACACGGGCATTCTGTCTGACCAGTCATCTCCCTTTGGAGGCGTCAAGGAATCTGGGTTTGGCTTGGAAGGGTCGGTTTACGGGATTCAGGAGTATCTGGTGACAAAGACGATTACATATGGAGGTATGGGAGGGGGATTGCAGGGTTAAGCACATTGTTCCTGGAATGATTTATTGTTCTTCGCGAAAGATGAAGCCTCCACCACGTCCGGATTCGTCGACTAATTCCTCACGCAAAGTATCTAACTCTTTGGCCATAGCTTCTGGGCTAGCATTCTCTTCAAGACGTTCAAAGTCAATAAGCTTCGCCCCTTGTTCTGTGATGAGAAAGTTGTATCGGTTCACGTCTCCGTGCACAAGTCCAAGTTGATGGAGCTCCTTCAAGGCTTTCTCACAGGTATCAAGATCCTCGATAGAAGCAGAGCGTCCTTGCACTTTCTCAATGACGAAACCCATAACCCGTCCATTTTCGTGGACGTGGGCAAGGAAACGGGGAGCTAATCCAGAGCCTTCCAGTAACTGATATGCTCTGGTTTCTTGTTCGATGCGAGGTATCTCCCATTCAAATCGGGCAATTTTGGCAATGAAAGTAGCTGGTAGTGGGGGAGAGGCCGGGAGACTCGAAGATAGGCGGGCTTCGAATGCCAGCGCCGTGAGCAGTTCGATTCTTTCCAAGTCGAGACAATCAAGCTTCAGCTGGTGCCATTGACCCTTCACGCCGGCTAGTGCCTTGTTCGAGAAAGATGCTTTCAGTTCGCCGTTGGTTTCGTCTCGGGAGATTGTAACAGATGTCCACTCATGGCTATAGGGAAGAGCTGGGAGGGACGCCAGGGGGAAGGATAGCGTGTCTCTGTCGAAAGTTCCAGGGAGTATGACGATGTACTTGACTTGGTCGCCGACTCTGAGGCGATATTCACTTGGGAAGGCATCTTCATCATCGACTTCCATCGACAATACGATGGGCTGATCCGAGGACTTTGCGGTGCGAGAGGTAGAGGCTTGCATGGTTGAAATGATCAGACATGTGTTTTCGGGCGTAGAAGGGGAGGAAGTTGAGTCTCGGGCAAGATGAGTTAATCGGTGTGTTGATGCAGTCAGCTGGGGGCAACCTAACATCCAGATGAAAGATGATCAAGCAACAATGAGGAGACGCAGGTTCTTGTGAGACAAACAGATGGACCGATAACTGACACTAGGAGCCGCTGAGGGATGAAACGAAATGTGATATACTTACATAAACGACTCGACATTCGGAGGCCCCTGTATACACAGCCCGTCTCACGAACCAGTCAGGATACTCCGCTAAGCGCGCAAGTCTACGTTAGCTGGATAGAACCAACAGTTGTTGCAGTTACAACTTAGTCCAACCTAGTGATTCCCAGGAAGAAGGCGAGATAACAACATCAATGCGCAAGCACCAATAGCCGGATAAGTCGACCTGGGCGCTTCGTTACAGTGTCCATATGGCCCCAGCCGGTCATGTATGTCCTAGCGGACCGGGGAGCAGCGAGGAATGCATCCGTGTGTACTAGGACTTGATTCGACGGTTATATATTGCGCATACCGTAAAACATCCCTCTAGATATCCCGTTTTCTGCCATTAGCTACAATTGCAGCTTCAACTTGGCTCTCTTCGTCACCTTGTCAGCGACCCTTCTGATATATTATCCAATCAGGGCAACCAGTACACTTCCTCGGTGGTAGTAATCGGTGCGATTGTTCACTCACTCCCTCAAGAACTCATGCCATCTTCTAATTTGCAGAGTCTCCATAGTCATGAAATGTGTACGTCAAAGCTCCTCCGATATACGTGCAACTGCAAGAGGGAGATGGAGTTTATTCAATGCGCTGAGCGTCGGGGAACCAATGTCAAATGCAAGCCTGTTGTCAAAGAGATTGGAAGAGAGTCAACCAACTATTGTTCGAAGCATTTGGTTTCGCCGAATGCGACAGTCAAATACACGGGTTCAAGGGAGGAAGTTATACCAGAATGATGCGATGCATGGTCTTGTGGTCTTTAGAATGGAACTTGTTCGAGATGACAAGCTGTTGTGAAGTATATGTCAGATTATTGGATCTTTTCGTCCATGTCTCTACAATCATGAAATGCCCCTTCTTTCTTCATCGATGCATGATGCTGGTCGATACCTGTTTATCTTCACTTTCCATTCCTCCAAAAGCCTCTTCTCCGAGCCAGCTCTGGTAACTCGGGTGGCCGACTTTTGCCCTCGTTGCTGGATTCCCAGAGGAGTTGGGCCTGCTCACACCATTGAAAATGTTTCAGGAACCCATCTTGCGCGTACACCTTATTACGGGCTGCGAACGCCCACGCCTCCCCTCGAGACCCAATGATGTCTTTCTCCAGCGCAAGTTGGCATCCAGCACATGATATGCCGCGTTCAACTTTGCCAGTCTTTCGGTCGTAGTGAGGAAGGGCACAAGACGCCATAAAGTTGAATTTTTGATTGCGATAAAAGTTTAATAACGGGTCCTGCACTTGCGAGCACCGTTCTTCCCCAACAATCTTCCAGGCTTGATACAGAGAGACGACCGACACACGTGTCTTGTACACCAGCTCATCCATTGTGTACGTTCCGGGCAACGTCTTGAATGACGTGAGCTGGGCTGCTTCGGTTTTCTTCAGCCCAAGCTGCTTCCGGACAGCTGCGAGAGGGCGCGCTTGGAATTGGGCAGCATCTTGGAGACAAGCAAAGCAGCAGCGCTCCCAGGTCAAGAGGCACATGAATCCACCAAAATCGCCGCAGAGAGTACAAGATTTGGTGCAAAGTGCTTCATAAAAATCGATGAGGGAAATGTTGACTGCCAGCCGGGTTCGTAACAAGGCACAGACAAGGTTCAGTCCATGCGAGATGATCATCTGGTATCTGCCCAGAGAGTTCACTGTCTCTCGCGATCTGAGGCTCAACTGTCGAAAGATGAAAAGAGAGTGGATATCCAGATGCAACAGGATTTCATGCAAAAGTTCAAGAGGTAGGCGATCCAGAGAGCCGATTCCAGATTGGGGCTTCCGCTGGAAAGGCGTTGCTATAGACTGTCGAACATGATTGTGCCGGTGGGATGAGAACCATATGGTAGATTGATCGTAATCTATGCGATGATAGGAAGCAGCTCGAATAATGGCGTCAACGTGTTCAATGCGGAATGAGTATTCGGAAGCGGAGCGATACCCACGAGGCATGGGATCTGCATTGGCCATTTCTCAACGATAGTTGGAATCAATCTCGAATGACACGAGTTTTCATTCAAGAGGCGCTGCTGCTGGAAGGCTAGGTCTTGAATGATGGGCTGCCCGAAACGTATTCGTATATCGCTCCCTCATGTTGCTGCCGACATGTGTTTGATGAGTATGGTAATCAAATCAAGTGAGTCCTGAAGAACCGGAGATCTGCAACTGCTATATGATTCAATTTCGAGCTTGGCATATCATGTAAAGTACACACTCACATCGGCTCTCGGGTATCTTGCGAAACAACAGTGGATAGACGCCAATCACACTGATGGCTTGGTTTCAAGTTGGGAAAATGAGGACGGGACGATGCTGATGCGAGCTCAGGACGCGCGCGTCGTTGCTAGGTACCTACATGTAGGTAGCCAGGCAGCCAGCCAATAGATACATGTGGTGTGGGGCATGTGATTAGGTAAGGTTGTGGATGGTACAGTACGTACTCCAAGGGAGTACGGGATATGGATGACTTAACATTATAATATGGCATGATTTTTCACCTTCTACTGTATGGATTAGGTAGGTAGGTATATCAATGATACAATTACCAACAAGTTGAATATACTCATAATCACAAATACAAAGTCACAGCATACACAGTATTGCTTTATAGCCCTTATCTTTATCTAGATTATATGCACTCAATCGTGACCAAAGTCATGTGACGTCATGCCAAGTGAGGGCATATCCATCTCCATATCCATAGGACACGCAATTTTTGACTGATAACTCAATTTCTCCCTAACCTAACGGAGCCCCTCATTGATTGGTATATGAGCATATTTTCTATTCAACGACGAGTTAATTCACTTTTGGACTACCGGTGATTGGACACAGACATCTTTCGATAATGAACTGGAGACAAAAGCTGCGAGAAGTCAAGGCAGACTTTGAAAAGTTGATTGATGGTGATAAGCCCCAACAGCAGCAGCAGCAGCAGCAGCAGTATCCAGGCCAATACCCTCAGCAATATTATCAACAGCAATATCCCCCTCAACAGTACCCTCAGCAGCAGTATCAGCAGTATCAACAGGCACAACCTCCTCCCGTCCCTTCCGGGCATCCCGGGGGCGACTCCTACCCACCTCCACCTCTCCCGCCTCCTCTCCCCTCTCAGCAAGGCGGGCAGGTCTACTGGCAGGCTCGATTCCAACCAGATATTCCCATAACAGCTGACTGGGATGCAAAGATTGGAAATGGACCGGACGGTTGGGGAAATCAGGAATTGCAGCATTATACTGCCGAGCAACAGAATGCATTCTAGTAAGCATTTCTCTCTCTCACCGCAAGTCTGTACGAGTTCGCATTTTTAACAATTGCCAGCACCCCCGATGGTAAACTTGTTCTTCGCGCCATCGCCAACACGTCTGCCGGTAGTCCAGAGCAACGCTATACTTCTGCCCGTCTGGTAAGTAGGCAGACACTGGATCGTGACCAGGGAGTGCTTTCCGCTGTTATTCTGTCACCTTGTGCAGAGGGCATCTGGCCCGCTTTTTGGCTTCTCCCCAAGGAACCATTCAGCTGGCCTACCGACGGTGAGGTTGACATCGCCGAGACCTGGAACGGGGATCTCGAGAACCACAGCTGTCTGCATTGGGGTCAGCATCACGAGGGAGACAAGCATCGTGTGATGGGCACAAAGATTCCCGACATGCAATTCCGTCCGGTCCGCTACGACTTTGCATGGCAGCAGCCTGGAGGTCAGCCCGGTCAAGGTAGAATGGTCTGGTACATTGACGGACGACCGGTGATGAAGGCCGAGATCCCAGCTGACACGCGACCTATGAGGGACATGACGATTCTTCTCAACGTGGCCATGGGTGGAAATGTCTGTGGTGGAAGGACACCTCACGATGGGTCATATGATATGGTCATTCATACTCTGTATATGGGATCTGAACCTGAGTATGGAGGATGGCAGAGATTTGAAAATGACTGGGCGAATGCGCCTGATGGACATACTTATTAAGTCGAGAGCTTGGACATTGCAAGGGAGTTATGTAAAATGCAAATAGACTGACTAGTTAAATTACAATTCTATCGATTTCATCCCTATCTCGGTCATTACAAGTTCCGTTTCACTTATCTGGTAGCCCGTTATCGCAAACCACTAGATCAATATCCTAGCTTATTCACGGAGCATCTCTACCGAACCCGCACACCAGCCCGGCGGCCGTCTTCCCCAAACTCCACTTCCGCCGCCGGCACCCCCCCAAGTCATGAACCGGCCCGGAGTCTCCTTGTTTATTTGATATTCCCCGGGCCGCCCAAAGGATAGCTGACGACTTGAGCTTTAAGCTGTGACCTTATGTTTATTAATTGTAATTTAAACCTGGATATTGCAATACATGTGTGATAATGGCTGAATGAAGGATGAGAGACATCAGTGAGACGATGCAATGCTTCGATACTCTTGATAATCAAAGGCACAGGAGATAATAAGAAACACAAAAACCCCATCAATAGTAAGATCCGTACTACACGACCTTATTCTCATTCCAGTGCCTATAAACCAAACGAAACCCTCATCGTCCATCCCCTCCAACTGAAACTCCTACCCCGGATACCAGCCTTTTTCACCTAGCGCATCCCTCGCCCCCCGGGAATCGCCACCGACACCGCTAAACATTTGTGGGGTAATTTCCATTACTCATGCCATCTGGGGTCTCGATTATCTCCGGCTTAAACCTTGTATGGGGATATATCGCCGATAGAGGACCGTTCAGGGGTGGTGGTGGTGGTTCAGTGATAAGGTTGAGATTGATAGATAAAGTTCGCGTCATCTCCTGTTTCCTGTGCGTCGGATCTCGTCCTTTTGGTCCTCTTTTCGGTTGTGAATGCAGAGTGGTTACGATGGCAGATCATACTCTTAGTAAAGCGGACAGCACCGCGAAGCGCGACGCAGATATCCCCATATCTCATTCAAAAGAACCTCCTCATGCTCCAATCAACGCATCAGGCCACGTCCAGGAACTCCCTCAGAATTTCAACCTCCTCTCCCTCGCAGGTGTCGGTCTCGTTGTCGGCAACGTCTGGCCTGCCATCGGCGGCGCGATCCTCGTTAGGTATGTCTCTTTCTGAGAAATGCATCAAATCAGATCTGGTGGTACGCGAATGCTGACGTCGTAATCTTGAAGCGTTTTCAATGGCGGACCACCTGGAGTGTTGTACGAGTTCATCACCGTCTCTGTCTTTTACTGGTTCGTCGCAGCGAGTATTGCCGAGTTAGCCAGTGCCATCCCTTCGTCGGCAGGTGTCTACCACTGGGCCTCTGTGACACCCGGCAGACGATGGGGAAGAGTCATTGGCTTTTTCGCAGGATGGTGGAATTACCTCGCTTGGGTGTTGGGGTGTGCCAGCATGTCGTCTATTCTGGCGAATACTCTTGTGCAGATGTACGCGCTCAACCATGCTGGGTTTGTCGCAGAGTCATGGCATGTTTTCGTTGCGTATATACTCACGACGTGGGTCGCGTGTGCTTCTGTCTGTCTCTTCAACAGTGCGATGCCCAATCTCAATAAGTTTGGAGTTTTCATCATTCTGGCAGGATTCATCATCACAGTTGTTGTGGTTACTGTCATGCCTGGTCGAGACGGACGACCTCCGCATGCGAGCTCGGCTTTTGTCTGGACGGAATGGCAGGCCGATATTGGGTATCCGAATGGGTTTGTCTTTGTTGCAGGCATGCTCAATGGGGCATTCTCTGTAGGACCTGTTGACGCGACGACACATCTGGCTGAAGTGAGTGGTATATGAATTCTTTACTGATTCAGATTCTGACAATACCAGGAAATCCCAAACCCTCAGCGCAACGTCCCCATGGCTATCTTTTTGCAAGTCAGCATCGGATTCGTCACAGGTCTGTGTTACCTCATCTGCATCATGTACGCCATCAACGACTACGACGCCCTCTTCGAATCGGCATACCCTATAGCAGAAATCTACCGACAAGCTACTGGATCGGCAGCAGGTGCCACAGGTCTCTTGTCGTTGGTCATGATTTGCATCTCTTTGACAGTGGTTGGCCTCTACATTACATGCGGACGTACACTCTGGGCCCTTGCTCGTGATGGAGCCACTCCTTACCCTAAAGTTCTCGGACATGTCCATACCTCTTTAGACATGCCTCTGTGGTCGACTATCGCTACTTGCGTTCTGGTCACTGTTCTGGGTGCTATCTACGTCGGCAGTACCACGGCTTTCAATGCCTTTGTCGGAAGCTTTATTCTGTTGTCCAGCAGCTCATTCTTGGCATCTATCCTGCCCAACCTTGTCACTGGTCGAAAGAATATTGTGTATGGACCCTTCCAGATGCGTGGGGTATGGGGATTCATCGTCAATGCCATCTCGTGCGCTTACCTCCTTATCTGGAGTGTCATTTACTGCTTCCCATATGCTCTACCAACGAGTGCACAGAGTATGAATTACACGTGTGTGATCTGGGGTGGTTTGACGTTCCTTGTGGGCGTTTGGTGGTTTGCTGGGGCAAGGAAGGGATACCAAGGACCTACGACGACGGGTAATGTGATCCCAAGTCTGATTGTTGATCCTGCCTGAGTTTGATCGACAGTTGATGCTGTTGAGATATGGAGGGTTGGCCCTGGATGGATGGGGTGCTTGAATATATACGGATTAATTGACTCTATCCAAAGATGTGGCCCGTTTTGCACGCTGAGTCTGTGGTCTAATCTTGCTATCTTGGCCTCGGCATCAAATTTGTAATGAATGTTGATTCTGGATGGATCAGTCTGGAAATCATTGGCACAACATCCATGATCTAAGATATGGACAGGTGGAGTGAAGACCTAGTGTGTAAATAAATAACGATAAGACATATGGTCAAGATTTTAAGCTTAGAGATACTGACTGAGACATTCGTCTCGCAAGGGTACAGCCATGCTCGAGCTAGAGAAAAGTTAAAATGATTGATACAAAGGTTAGATTATCAATTAATGTGATAATCAACTCTCCTCAACGTCTGAGCACGGGTTACTAGGATACCCTAGACTGCACTCGACTCCTGTTGTCTGGTCACTCTGCCGATCCTTTCGGCTATCAAGCCAGACCCTGCCACCATATTTTGCAACCAAGGAAAAACGTTCGACAAGCACGAACAAAATGATTCGAGAATTATGGATTCATCTTGCCGCCAGTGTCCCTTGACAATTTGTCTGTGCTGTACTAATCTCGGCAACAAGAACAAATGAGGCCAGAGTAGCCGCTCAACCAGTGATCAGAGCGTAACTAAAAGAAGAGTCATTTATATCAGTATCAGTCATGAAACAAATAATCAATAGAGTCGTAAGAGTCAGATTCAGAGTCATCCGTATAAGCCTCATAAATGCAGTCACTTGTGTGCTGTGCTGTCAAATACCTCAAAAACACTCTCGACCATACAAACCCGGGATTCCTCTTTTTGCCTCATCTCACGAAAAAGAAGAAGATCAACAGAACCAAGCAAATGAAAAACAGCAAAAAAAGATGCATCTTGTGGGCAATTTGTAACGAATCGGATATCCCCACATCCCTCAACCCAACCCGTATCCATGCCCGACACTGGGGCCTCAAAAGACAGGGGGGTTTGCCGTGCTTGAATCTTGACTGGATGCCCTGATTTGAATGATTGGGCAACGTTGCAAGATGGGGGGGGAAGGTCGTTGAGTCTCATTCACGTGGATGGGAGACGAAACAAAGACAGCTAAGAGGGAGGGAAAAAATGTCCAGATACAGTAGTGGACGGTTGTATCGTCCGGTTCCACGTAGCGGGAGGGAAGCCCCGGGTTGGTGGTGACAAGGGGTAGAACGGGATGGATCTTTGTACCTGGGACACTTGGACGAGTGATAAGGTCTTTCAACGTTTGTGTATCTGTTACGGCCTTGGTTCTGTGTTGTCTTTTACCCATCTTTTGACAGCAGACCACTAGGTTCATCATGCATATCTCATGCTACTGTACTCCTCATTCTGCCCCCCCCCTTTCTCCGTGCCAACCACGGACGAACGAGCAAGTGACAACCCTGAAGGGGGAAAACAAGAACGGACTTGTCAGTATCTTGCCACGGGGGAAGTTATGGATTGTAATATTATTATTCCCTCAAACGAGAAGTATGAGATTGTGTTTGGTCAGATAGAAGACGATTTTTATTGCCATGTCGGCTTTTGAGGCCAGAAACCCGCGCCTCCTCCGCTGGGCACCGATAGACGATTCTTTTTTTCTCTCGGTTCTTTTAGCGAATGATGATCACTGGGGTTGAATGTCTGATTGAAACAAGAAACCAATCATTTCATGGTGACATGTTGAGACGTGACCAGAGAATAGAGGACCCCCATGCCATGTTCCCATTCTTCCCTCCTCTCCCCCCCCGTCCATTCTCACGACAAGGAGGCCAATCTGGCCCCCCTGGCCTCCCACACACGTCATGGTGCCTCCATTCCCAAACCCGCTTTCGTCTCTTCACGTCTTTTTCTTCTGTCCTCAATCGTTTTTGACCGTTGATTTGAGTTTCCCCTTTACCCTGTCGTCCCGGGATGGCCCCAGCTCCGTACTACTCAACTTCCGCTATCCATGGATCGCCCTGCTGTGTTGCCCTGTGTCTGGGCTTGTACGGCCTAGATTTGTGGATCTTGTCACCACGTTGGAGCCCATTTGCAAGGTTGTCACGGTTCAATTGGGCTTCTTCAGGCTCTGTGCTGGACAGTGCTGCGTCCCCTGTTTCTCTGGATGCTCTTTTTCTTTTCCTGTGCTGTGAGAGGGTTTAAACTTGTTCCTCTATTGTATTCTATCGAAGTAGGATAAAGAAGAAAAGACAAGGAGAAAAAAAAAAAAGAAAATACACAGAGTAGACACGCACAAGATGCACAAAAGACCATTTCACTTCTGATTTCTCTTCTTCGTCCTTGATTATCACTTTCTACAGTTACACACACATCTGCCACTACATTACAGCCCTTCTATCACTTGCAACCGTCGCCACTATCACCAGCTATAACCACAAGTCGCCCACCCATACTCATCTACACCCCATATCTCGACACCTCGACGCCCTCCACCACAAGAATCACCAGAACAATCCACAAACAGACACAATGAGGAAATCAGCACTCAAGAAACCCTTCGACCCGATCGCGGCGTACGAGCAACAACGCCAACAAGAGGGAAACATGGCCCTGGCTGTCCGTGGTCAACAACAGCAATCACAGTCCAGTGGACGCACCGATTCCTGGGGCAACACGTCAAATGAGAGCTCTCGAAACAACATTTCCAGTTCATCAAGAGCCAGGTCACATTCCAAACCACGTAACAGCTTTCACCAAGACTCAGATGGTCTCTCCACGGTGTCTGAAATGTCCACGCCCTCAGTTCAGACTGATGCCTCTTCCGCCTTCTCCAACATGACCACATCAACTGCCTCCACAGCACCGGCTCCCGCAGCCCGACGACCGCAAAAGTCAGCACAGAGACCACAACAGAAGCAGCCACAAGTGCAGTCCCAACCTCAACCTCAGGAAGAACAGGCTTCCTTCCGTTTCAAACCTCCTACTCTCAAATTCCGCTCTCGTAATGATACTCCTCCTGCACCTGCTTCTCCCTCGGAGCCCTCTACTCCCCGCGGACTTTACATGTCGGATGACAACGTCTGGGACTCTGATGCCGACTCACGATGGGGCTCCTCCGTCGTGTCAGTATCTACCATGGCTACCAGTGTTGACTTTGACTCGGATGACTGCAAGACACCTGTGAGAGCTAGATCACTCTCTCGAAGGCAGAGCTCAACTCCAACCCAGACAGTCACTCGTCAAAATCAGAATGAACGACAATTGGAGCGCCGAAACACTGATCGTCAGACTGAACGTCAACCCGAGCGACAAACTGGTCGACAGATGGAGCGACAGCCTGAGAGGACCAAGGAACGTTCCAAGAGTCGTGGCCGCACTCTTCACATCCATATCGAGCCTCAAGCTCAGCAGACGACCACAACAGCTACCAGTCAGCAGTCAACCATCTCTCAGCAGCATGTCAGCAACCCCCAATCTGCTCTTGTTCATCCCTCAACCATGAATCAGCAGGCTCCCATGGTTCAGTCTCCCATGAATCAACCTCAGATGAACCAGCAGCCCATGATTCATCAACAGCCCGTCATGAACCAACAACCCATGATGATCCACCAGCCTGTGGTTGCACCTCAACCCATGATTGCCCAATCGATGATGCCTGCGCCCGCCATGATGGCAACTCAGGGCATGTATGCTCCGCCGACTATGGGTCAGCCTTTGATGAACCAACAAGCCCATGTTCAGCAACAGCCAATGCAGCAACAAATGCAGACTATGCAGCAGCAACATATCCAAGCCCAGCCTATTCAGCAACCTGTCCAGCAACAGCCGCAGCAGCAACAACAACAACAGCAACAACCTCCAGCACCGGCCACAACTACTCATATTCAAATCAATACACAGCCAACTGAGCGTCCTGCTTCTCGACCCAGGGCCCAGTCTCGCCATGATGTTGAAGCTACCATGGCTGCTCAGATTGACAACCTCAAGAGCGAGATGAGAAACCTCCGAGAGAAGGAGAAGAATGCCACTCGAGATCTTGAGGATGCTCGAAACAGACTCTCTGATCTTCAAACCGACAAAGAGGAGCTTCGACAAGAACGCAACATGATCCAGGCCACTCGAGACAGGCTCACTGTCGACCTTGAGGAGCAAACTAGGGTCCTGGAAAAGACTAGAACTAGACTCGATGAACAGCGACGAACTCTGGAAAGATTTGAAAAGGAACGCGATGCTGCTGTGGAAAAGGTCAGAGGTGATCGCGAGCAAGTTCTCGAGCGCTTCAAGCGAGAGCGAGACCAAGCTATGGAGGCAGTCGATCAGTTCAGAAAAGATCGGGATGTCGCTGTGGCAAAGACCAAGAAGGACCATGATGCTATCGCTCAAAAGTCAAGACAAGAGCATGACCAAATTGTCCTCCGTCTTCAAAACGAGCGAGACCAGATCGTCGAGAGGCTTTCCAGGGAGCGTGACCAAGCTACAGAGAAACTCAAGAAAGATCTTGACGCCGCCATCCAGAAGTCCAAGAAGGAGCGGGAACAGGTTGTTGCAAAGCTCCAGAAGGAACGCGATCAAGCTGTTGAAAAGATCAAGAAGGAGCGTGATGCTGTCATTGAGAACGCAAAGAGAGACCGTGATCAGATTGTGGCCAAGGTTACCAAGGAACGTGAAGCAATGGCGGAGACAGAGCGCAACTTCAACAAGAAGGTCAAAGAGCTTGAGGACCATCTCGCGAAGCACAGAGAGATGAAGGCTGTTCTGGAGAGAAACTATGAGAACTTGCAGAAGGAGAGTCAGCAGACAACTTCTTCCAAGGGCCAGTTTGAGGCCAAGTCGATCAACTTGGAGCGCGAACTGGAGGATGTTCGAATCATTCGAAAGTCCCAGGAGACAGCCTACGTCGCACGCATTGCTGGGCTGGAAATCTCCAACGAGTCTCTCAAATTCCGAGCTGATGGCATGGAGGCCGACCTCTTGGAAAAGGCCAGAGAGCTTGGCGAACTCACCGCCGAGCGCGACAGATTCAGCCAACAAGCCGAGAACAGTAAGAAAGAAGTCGAGTCTTTGTCCAAGGATAAGGAGCTTCTGGTCAAAGACAAGGAGATTCTTACCACCGAGAAGAACGTTTTCGTCAAGGAGAAGGAGACTCTGACCAAGGACAAAGAAGTACTCATTGAGGATAAGAAAACTCTGGAGACTCGCATTGAAGAATTGGCTGCAGACAAGAAGAAGCTCATTGAAGAACTTGCTGGTCTCAAGGACGACAGAACTAAGCTCCAAGAGCAAGTTCAGGTCTTCACCACTAACATCGAAACACTCACCAAGGAAAATACAGAACTGATGCAATCCAAGTACGACCTCCTCAAGGATCTCGAAGGCAAAGACGCACGAATCTCCGGGCTCGACGGCGAAAACGCAGAACTGAAAGCCCGTATCGACGAATTAATCAAGAGCAAGGACTCGACCATCAAGCAAGTCGATGATATCAGCAGTAAGAGAAACAATCTCAAGAAGAAGTACGAGCAGCTGAACAACGAAAACAAGACGTTAAAGGCACAGGTCCAGGACTTGCTTAGGGATCAGGACGATGCTAGTTCCCAGGTACTCAGACTTTCGGTCGAGTGTAAGAGTTTGAGGTCGGAGAATAGTTCTCTGCGTACGCTTTCGGATACGGGGAGTATGGCTGGCACAATCTCGTCAGTATCGAGTGTTTCAGGATTGGAGGATGACGCAGTCAGTGTGAGGTCGGACAAGACGGAGAAGCCAGATCAAGTGGCTCCTCAGCCAGTGACTGTCGAGGCTGTGCCAGAGGAGGAGGAGGAGAAGGAGAAGAAGGAGACTGAGGAGACTCCAGCTGTTATCGTGGTTGAGTCTGAGGAGCCTGAAGTCAAGGAGGAGCCAAAGGCGGAGGAAGAGTCAAAAGTGGAAGAGGAGACAAAAGCTCCTGAAACAGTTCCAATACCAGATTCAGGTCCAGATCCGACACCACCCGAAGAGAAGAATGTTGAACCCGAACAAGAACCTGCCGGCATCGAAGCCCTCACTACCGAACGTGACGAAATTGCAGGGAAACTCACAGCCGCAGAAGAAGCAGCCGCAAAGATCCAACTAACAGCCGATACCGTCACCGCCGACCGCGACGAGATCGCTAAGAAACTGGCAGCTGCCCAAGAACTTTCCGGACAACTTCAGGTCAAAGCTGACACAACAGACAAAGTAACAGCAGAACGAGACGAAATCGTGAAGAAGCTTGCCACTGTCGAGGAGGAAGCATCTAAGCTTAAGGAGAAGGCTGCGACTGTTGATACCGTCACGGCAGAGCGGGACGATGTGAAAGGAAAACTAGCCGCTTCGGAGGAGAGCGTCACAAAGCTGAAGGAACAAGTCGCCACCGTTGAAGCTGAACGCGATGACCTTGCCAAGAAACTCGAGACGGCGGAACGAGACGCTGTAATCCATGCGCATCTCCGGGAGGAGAACAAGACTCTTACTGCTCAACTCGCCGAAGCAAAGAAGGCTCAGAAAGCCGCGGCCAAAGAAGTCACCGCCCTTCAGAACCAAGTTGCCGGTTTGCTGGCTCAGCTGGGTAACAATACCCCTTCGAGATCGAATTCCAAGAGCGGTGCACGAAAGCCAATCAAGGATCCCAAGAGGAGAGAGGAGATTGTGTGTGTGAGGGATTCTCAGAGCAAAGGGGGTGCAATGTAAGTGATTCTAATCCTGTGGTTGTGATGGGATGAGAGGCTAACTGCTTGATAGTCAAATCGTGAGAAGAAAGAATTTGCATATGACGAGGTCGTCATCGCAGTCTGATGGGTCTGCTGATGCGTAAAGGGTGTATATGTACATCATGGAATTAGCGAGCGTGTTTTCTCTGTGTTTCTTCTGTCTTTTTTCTTCTTCATCTTGTACTCTCTCCCATCGTTTCCTTCTTAACTTCTGTTGTTCGATCCGGTTTGATTTTCCTTTATCTTACGGTCTGTTTAATTCTGTCTTCATGACTGGACATGTACGGCATGGTTATTGTATACAGGAGCATATTATCGTTTGGTTAAACGTGGTAAATATGTTGGCTCAGAGCTTTTATGATTACACTTGGGTGGTTGGATATGGATGGAGTACATAACGAGTGTTTGAATTGGAATTTGATTACAACTTGTGCAAATTGAAACGATGTTGCCCACTTCATGATAAGATTGCCTTCTATAGGGCTTCAGAGAGAGTGTGTATACGGTGGTTATGCGTATGTCCGTGAATAGTCCAGAAAGAAGTAATTATATCAAATCGTTGCAATCACTAGAACAAGATCATGTGGAACAAGCATCTGTCGAAGACGTCAATAATTCGATTTTTTATCAAATATCTCATCAAAACTCCAACCCAAATAATAAAAACACCAAATGCAAATGCTGATAATTCCATCGCTCAAGTCACTAATTTTTGCCGCATATGAATGGGATGACGTCTACAAAACTTCGACTTGCTGTACAAGTTATCCCCCCTCCCTTACAATCGGGGGACAGTCTTGGAAGCACAGCATGAACCAGAAGATTCCTGATCCTTGGATCCAAAAGCATTGGCAGAGACGGTGTCGACGCACACAGCTGATGGGGGAACCCAGAGAGCTGGGTTCTTGATGAAGAAATTTGAGGCGCGGAGCATGACGCTCACGGGCTCAGCGGGCATGATGGGGAAGTCTTCGGTGCGGGGGAAGTGGGTGAGACCGAATTGGATGTAGCAGACAATGTCTGTGTTCTCGATGGGCTCGTCACGGTTGACCCAGTCGACGATGGTCGAGTTGTGAGGGTGGTTCTCCTGGCCTGTGGACTGACAGACGTAGTCACCAGCGGGGAAGATCTCGTAGTCCTTGTAGGGTGTCACCCAGAGACTCTTTCGGGCAAAGGCGGCACGGGAGTGGACGACGCTGCCGGGTTTGGCGAGAAGACCGGGGCAGCTGTTGTTGAGAATCTTGTAGGCGACGGGTTTCTTGGCCGAGGGGTTAATGCTGTTGGGGTTGACAATATCCCAAGCGCGACTCGTCTCATGACAGTAATTTACTGCTGCCTCCTTTGAAGTGCGGAGGGGTGTCTTCTTGGCATAGAAGCCGTTGCCATAAGGGTTCTCGGGCGATCCAACCGGTTCCTCTGATGGGACGGCATCGCTCTGGATGACCGAGTTGTTGGGACCGTCTACTTCGGGGTCGACTCGGAGGGAGAAGATGTGCTGGTGGTTGTGAGCATTGATGCCAGGGGCGACCTCGGTTCCGTAAGGAGCAGCAGTCTCGGAGGGGTGCATGCAATATGTGTTGAGCATGCCAGTCAACTTAATCTCGAGCTTGTAAGTGCCGTCGAGAGTGAAGGTGTGGTAGAAACCATATTCGTAGTTGGCGGCGGTGATGATTTGCGAGATGATGAGCTTACGGTCACGAGCAGAGATGACAGTGCCGTCGCGGTAATCAGTGTGTTTGTAGAGAAGACCGTTGTCCTCCTCGTGAATGCAGATGGCGTTCTTGATGACAGCGGGGTCACCCTCGCCGGTAGCCATGACGGCATCGAGGTAGTGGATAGCACCCTTGCAGTCACATCCAAGCTTGAGGGAGTTGGTCATGAGACCAGTGCCATACTCACCCACGTCAAAAGCGTGCTTCTTGTGGTGAGGAGGCTCGGGGTTACCGTAAGGAACCACCATCTCGACAACACTGATACGGTTGAAGAGGGTTCGCTCGCGGTGCTCATGGTGGTCCTCCATGCGGACATCAGAGAGGACGATACCCTCACGGTAGTTGAAGCCGATGTGCATCTTGTAGCCAGCCCAGGCAATTTCGTTACCTCGCATGCGGAAAGACACACCCTGAGGCTGGGTGATGTTGATGGGCTTGAAGACACCATCGACGTAGTTGTCGCCGATGAATTCGGGCATGTAGTTGTGCGACTCGAGAGGGACCTTGGTTCGCTCGCCGTTGACATAACGGACATCGACGGAAAGGACCTCCTCCGTTTCGGTATCGACGACAACGCTGAAGTCGAGAGGGTGAGCATACTGGTTGTCGTTGGGGGAGGCGCGGTAGTAGGCCAGACCCTGCTGGAGACGACGCTCATAACCCCAGCGGTTGTCGACGCCGATAGCCCAAGCATCAAGATAGACCTTGGACATGTCATCGATGCCGATATCCCGGCAAGCCTTGATGACACGCTCGTCGACACGGGCGACGCGCTCACAGACGTCAAGATCCTCGAGGGTGAGGGTAGGGCTGACTTCGGAGACGGCCTTCCACTCTTCAATCTTGTTCTGGGTCAAGTTGGCGACAGACTCAAAGACCTTGCCAGTGCCCTTCTCGATGACGATGGTGAAGGCACGACGATCAGGTCGAGGGCCTCGACGAGCGCGGAAAGCGGCATACTCTTGCTTCTTGGGCTCGCGGAGAGTAAGGCAGTTGAACTTGAGGTTGGCGGGTTTGGCGTGCTCGCGGAAGAGTTTACCAGCGGCGCGGATCTCATCAAACGTCAGAGAATCTGTTACATGGTGTTAGTTAGCTGTGGTTGGGATTGCGACATCAACTGGCATGGAAAACTCACCAAGAGGGTGTAGATTTTGAGATTTGGACAGATCGGGAGCGGCGTCGTTGGGCTCTTCCCGATAAATGGTGTAGCCGGCGATGGATTCGGTGTCTGCAATCATGGTTGGGGTTTTCTGGACTTAGGGACTGTGCCATACGGTTGTATTCAAGAGAAGGGGGGAGGATGTGTTGGAGAGGGAGACTTTTCTTGTCTTGACTTGTTTAACTTGTCTTGTTGTGATACTACAGGATTTTTCTGAGACAAGGACAATGAGGAGGAGAGGCTTCTTATAGACGAAAACAATATAAAGATTCATGTCGTGCACCTTTTTTTTCGGAGAGCACCGTGATCAGAGGTGGCGGTACAGGTGACACTGTCTGGACAGAAAGAGACTCCACTGGTCTCGGATACGTCTTGTTAGGAGAAAACATGACAGAATCATAGGCGGTGGAGATGCAGATGGGGAAGGGAAAAAGCAACAAGAGACACTATTACCATGTGTAAAGTCTCCATTGCAACATTGCTACTGCGGGACAACAAGACCTGAACCAGACTGTACAAGGACAATGAATCTCAGTAGGACGTATGTGTGAGCAAAGCTCCAACTGAAGGAATGAGAAAAGATGCTAAACAAGCTCCTTACTGAGTTAGTAGCCCCCGCACAAGGAAGCAAATGCCCCCTCCCCTGCATGTCCGGTAGTTGGAGGAGCCTCTTTTGTTCTCGATGTCATGGACTGGCTAGACCAAAAAGGGGTAATGACCAGTAAATACTTGGCGGACACGAGGATAACGGGGAGGAACAAATAAAAGTCCCACACGTTTCCCGATATATGTGGTGAGATTGCATTGATCTCTGAATGTTTGATGCAGGTTATCCGGATCCTTTGGTTGGATGAAGGTGGGTGATGTTCACGTAGTACTAACCGAGATGGTGGGTTGGAGATCGACACGCATTCAGTGAGGAGACTGAAAGACAGCACTCACGATAAACTTGTACAGAATTCTCGACTCCTGGGATCGTCCCGGTCATACTCCAATTAGTAACTAATATACAGTATTTGCGAAAGCTCCAATCCCTCACAATCTAGGGGTATTGCACTGTAGAACCATCATCCCCGTCCCTGATCAACCCCTGCCCTGGCCTAACAGCCATTCTTTTTCTGGCAGCTCATTCTCATGCTTCAGTCTGGCCGAGGACAGGTATCATAACGCTATTCCTATTCCGGGTAATCGATTGCAGTTTTTTTTTTCCCATCCCAGGGACTCATTCAACCCACGTTGATAAGAATTCCCCATCCTTCCATTCTCCATCCGATACACCCGGATCCGATTATCTACAACGCCGATGTCGCCTTAAGTAATGAGAACTGATCAGACCGGGTTTCATATTCATTTCACGACCGGGCCGGACACTCTCCTTTTCTGTCATTTGTAACGTAACGGAGGGATCTGTAGTGCTGTACCCCGTGGGGAAACGGGCATCGGCGGGAAGAAGCAAAGAAATTTTGCATCGCAGACGGGTCCCAGATGATGATGGGTTACGACGAGGCTGAATTCCATCACGTAATAAGAATTGTTACAGGCTCTGGGTTTCTGTATGTAATACCACACTGGTGATTTCAGAACCTGAGCTTTCCCCATGGGGGAGAGACGAAAGCCCAGCCCAGCTCAACCCAGTCCAGTAGGGGAACATGGGCTCTTCTTCCCCGCATATCAGATGTTTGACTGTGTCGCTGGAATCTAAAGGGGCTTCAAATGGCGTTGATGGCAGAAGCGTGGGAATGTGGCTGTCGTTACCAGTTAACCAATTCGCGATCTTCCAAAACAATGAACAATATCCGGAAGCATCAGCTGGATGTCCCTTTATCAAGCTTGGACAAACCCCCCTAGAGTTGAACTGGGTCTAGGGCTATCAATCCTGACTAGGGTCCAAAGATAACAAGATAAGTCCCTTGGAGTGGGAGGGAAAAAAAAAACCTCTTGTCAATCCAAGCCCAAAGTGCGCCCACATGTGTCACACATCACTCTATCTCCCATACCCGTCAATCAAATGAAACGCCAGTAAAGCCATATCTGCTTCCAGGTTTTTTTGTAACCCTCCTCCTTCGTTCACTTGTATCTATCAAGCACTGCCCACTGGGAATTGGTCTGTTCTCCCCTCTCTCTCCCCCCCAACGAGGGTGGCTATCAATCATCCCACCCCCTTAGACCCTACGGATAGAGATAATTAAAAAGGATGTGGTTTTAGCAACACACATCTCCTGACGAAAAAAGCTTGGTCCGTTACGCAGTTCGTTACCAAAAGGTCGATTACTTTTTTTGGAGAAATTCATCTTTATAAGTCGGCCTGTCGCATGCTCGTTTCTTGAGGTTTTTTTCCCAGCTTCCCCCATTCACATACATCACCAAACAGACGCGACACCCGAGACAACGTCATTGCACTTCTTTCCCCTCTCTTCTTCATCCTTTCATCTTTCAAGGCTGCCCGTCGCCTTGAAATTCCTCACTACCACGAAAATTCGGAAAATTCAGTTACATCCTTTCGACACGGGGTCATTGTCGACGCGGCCATGACCAACGACGTCGAACATAACTCGTCGCTTAAGCGACTTGACACGACTGATCAGGGTATCCAAGATGCCCAGGATCTTGCCGCTTTTGGTCATGACCAATTGCTCAGTCGAAAATTCAGCATCTGGAGCATGTTGGCCCTGGCCTTCTCTGTCCTCGGCACGTGGTCTACCTTTGCTCAAGGCCTTTCGTCTGGCCTGACAAGCGGCGGTCCTATCGCCATTCTTTGGGGTCTTGTGCTCGTCACTATATGCAATGTCTGTGTTGCTGTCTCGCTGGGCGAGATGGTGAGTAGCATGCCGACAGCACTTGGTCAAGCTTATTGGATTTCCCGACTCTGGCCTACGTCACTCGGTAGATTCACTTCATATCTCTGTGCTTGGATTAACGTCTTTGGATGGATCACACTTTCAAGCTCGCAGATTGCTTTCATGACCGAGTTCATGCTCAGTATGAAGGTCCTCTTCAAGCCTGACTGGGCTGGTGCCAGCAAAGGCTGGGTTTTATTCCTGGTATATCTTGGTACTACGCTCGCAACTACACTCTTTAACATTGCTGCCTGTCGAAAGGATGCTGTCTTGCCCATGTTCAACAATTTTGTCGGTATCTGCTTTGTCGGTCTCTTCTTCATCATCAGCCTGGCACTTTTGATCTCAGTCGGAACAAAGGACAATCTCGACTACCAGCCAGCATCGTTTGTTTTTGGCCAATGGATCAACCAGACCGGCTGGCCTGATGGTGTGACATGGTTCATTGGTCTTGTCCAGGCAGCCTATGGTTTGACGGCTTTTGACGCAGCCTTGCACATGGTCGAGGAGATTCCCAAGCCTCGTACGAATGTTCCAAAGGTCATTTGGCTGGCTGTCGTCTGTGGCGCCATCAGTGGATTCATTTTCATGGTTGTTTGCCTCTTCTGCATCACTAACATGGACAATGTCCTTGATCCCACCACTGGCCTGCCCTTTATGGACCTTCTCAAGGACACAGTCGGTCTTGAAGGCGGTACCGTCCTACTTTCCCTCTTCATTATGAACGGCCTGGGCCAGGCTGTTGGTATCGTTACTTCCAGCTCTCGACTTACTTGGAGTTTTGCTCGTGATGGGGGCATCCCCTGGAGTGCCTATTTCGCTCGAGTTGACGACACCTGGAAGGTTCCCGCTCGTGCTTTGTGGCTACAAGGAGGAGTCATTGCCCTTATTGGAATCCTCTACACCTTTGCCTCAACCGTCTTGGAAGCCATCCTCAGTGTCAGCACCATCGCTCTGACCGTTTCATACGGCATGCCCATCCTTACACTTCTTCTCGTTGGTCGAGATAAACTTCCACCAGGCCAATTTACTCTCGGTCGATATGGAGCCCTTATCAACTGGGTGTCCGTTGTTTACTGTGCCGTCACAACCGTCTTCTTCTTTTTCCCCGCCGAGCCTAACCCATCTGGTTCTGACATGAACTACGCCATCGCGGTATTCGGCATCATGCTCATTGTGAGCATCGGATTCTGGTTCGTAAAGGGCCGCATCACGTACATGGAGACAGAGGAGGCTCAAGGTGACATAATCTATGCGCAGCGGGCGGAGCGTGCCAACTATATTGATACCACAGATAAGAAGGATACCGCGGCTCCAGCAGCAGGGAGTGGAAGAGCTGACGAGCAAATCTCGTGAGATGTGTATCTATTTAATAAGTTGGAGCTGATAGCGAGAGTTGGTGGTTTAAGTTAATCTAGGTAGTCTGTTCATAATTGCTTTTGCCAAATAATGCAGCTACATTATCAAATCGTGATACACCCTGAACAAGTGATGTGTTTTTGGCTTGCATCAGCTGAACAACGCATTCATACTGAGCGTCTCTTTCTGTCCTCAGGCAAATTACTTGGGGCCATCTTGCTGCAATCTCATCTCAACTAGACCTTATCTGTACGTTCCACCAACATTGTGCAAACAGTTCATCTGCGTGGTGCAAGATTTCACAGACATGAGAACTGATGACCTCTTCTGGATTAGTGCCCAAGCCCCTTGTACCAGGGTCACCTCAGCTTTCTCGCCATCCTTCCCACCAGGTTCCCCCAGCTCCAAGCTCTCGTATTGGTACTGTCTGTCCTTTCCGCCCTGTTAGAACTAGCCAAGACATCCCCGCATCGACCATCGCCGCTAAGGACACCGACCCTCCCGAGTGCATGTCCACTTAAGATAAGGGGCCCAGGCCATGTGGGAGAGAAAAATGCAAAATAGCTGCCAGAATAGGGAAGTTTATCTCCCATCTCAACCGTTGTGTCACCGTGTATCATCACACAAGCTCCCACCCGGCAACCCCTTGCCTCCCACCTCGACCGGTCCGGACAACGCATTCTCGTAGGCTTCGGGACTTGAGACTTTTCGCAAGCCTCCTTTTTCTCACCCCGCACATGACGGGTGGGATATGGACAAAAGTGACGTTGCTACATACCGCGTGCGGAACATGATTGGTATACATAGTGACGTTGGTGCCTACTCATGAGAAGTTCTCGAGCAATTTACTTTTTTCATACCATCTCTCATAATGAGCCTCCAAGTACAGCTTACCGCTCCCAACGGACGCAAATACACCCAACCTACGGGTCTTTTCATTAACAATGAATGGGTAAACTCTTCAGACGGCAAAACTATTCAATCAATCAATCCAACGTAAGAGCGATCTCATTTCCCAATATAGCTTGTAGTAACACAGCATAGAAACGCACAGGAAATCACCTCCGTACAAGCCGCCAGCGCCCAAGATGTCGATAAAGCCGTAAAGGCTGCTCGCAAAGCCCTCCGAAGTCCTGAATGGCGAGATCTCCCGGCTACCGATCGTGGAAAACTCATGGCTCGGTTGGCAGACCTTGTTGAAGAGCATCGCGAGACCCTCGCTACGATCGAAACATGGGATAACGGCAAGCCTTACTCTGTGGCTTTGAATGAGGACTTGGTCGAGGTTGCCGAGACGTTGCGATACTACAGTGGCTTTGCGGACAAGGTGTTTGGACAGGTCATTGAGACGACACCTGACAAGTTTGGGTATACTCTCCGCGAGCCTGTTGGTGTGTGTGGTCAGATCATTCGTAAGTTACCCTATGCACATAACTGAACCTATATTTATATACTAACGACAACAGCTTGGAACTATCCCTTAGCTATGGCTGCGTGGAAACTCGGACCTGCTCTGGCTTGCGGCAATGCAGTGGTCTTAAAACCAGCCGAGCAAACCCCTCTATCCATCCTCTATTTTGCAAACCTCATCGTCAAGGCTGGTTTCCCTCCTGGTGTCGTCAACATTGTCAATGGTCTCGGCGCTGTTGCTGGTGCTGCTTTGGCTTCACATATGGATGTCGACAAGATCGCGTTCACAGGCTCAACACCAACAGCTCGGCAGATCATGAAGATGGCGAGCGGCAACCTGAAGAATATCACACTCGAGACTGGAGGCAAGAGCCCTTTGATTGTCTTCAACGATGCTGATGTTGAGCTTGCCGCGTACTGGGCTCATGCCGGTATCATGTCAAATCAGGGTCAGATCTGCACAGCGACATCCCGTATTCTTGTTCAGGACGGGATCTACGACAAGTTTCTCGAGGCTTTCCGCTCACAAGTAAAGAACATCTCGAAGCTGGGCGACCCCTTTGACGAGCAGACCTTCCAGGGACCCCAAGTCACAAAAGCTCAGTATGACCGAATTATGTCCTACATCGATGTAGGTAAGAACGAAGGCGCCAAGCTTGAACTTGGAGGAAAGCCTTTCAAGGTTGGAGAGGGCAAGGGATACTTTATCGAGCCTACTGTCTTCACCAACGTGTCCCCCAAGATGCGAGTGTTCCAAGAGGAAGTCTTTGGTCCATTCGTCGTAATCACCAAGTTCAGCGAGCAAGAAGATGCTATCAAGTTGGCAAATGGAACCCAGTTCGGCCTCGGCAGCGCCATCTTCACAACAAATCTCACCAGGGCTCATCGAGTGGCTAAGCAAATCGAGGCCGGAATGGTTTGGATCAATTCGAGCAACGATAGCGACTGGCGCATTCCTTTTGGGGGTGTCAAGCAGAGTGGTATCGGAAGGGAGCTTGGGGAGGCAGGTTTGGCTGCTTATTCTAATATCAAGGCGGTCCACGTTAATGTTGCGTTGCCGTCGAAGCTGTAGTTAGGGTATGTTGCATGTCTTGAACTGTGCAAGAACAGAAATCAAACAGCGATTCACGAATAGATTTTGTGCATCAGCAATCCACTTGATTGAGTAAACGATCCTGATTTTGCATGTGAATTAAATCAGTCCTCGTATTTATTCAATAGTTGTCAACACTCTTGATATATTGCCATATGCTTCGATCCACCAGCCATGAGTCTTATTGTATGTTCCTTTTCGGCCGCTGATGAATATCCATTTCACTCATGCATCAAAGGTTCCCCTCTGCATCTGAATGGTACCCTACATCCCAAGGGAGGCATTCTCGAATCATCTTGCCACCAGCTAGTGGTGACGGATAAACGCAACCTAAATGGCTCCTGAGCTTGTAAGTAGAGAGACTGAAGAGTAGAGGCAGCCATTCATGTAACCTCATCTCGAGTTTGGTGATCGTTTCCTGGAATGAAACTTGCGCCCTATCTATGGTATCCTTCACGGGTTGCTCTTCAGAAACTCCTGTAGGTACGACGTCGAGCATGCCGTATATCTTAGATACGTCACTGTATAAATAGCAAAGCTAATTGATATGCTGCCCATGCATCAATATTCGCCCCGATGCACACCATCCTGGCAGGGGTTAAATATTGTTGCTCCTTAAACCTCTCAACTAAGGTTGCCATTCGCATGTTGGATAGGTATTACAAGGTATAACCACGGTCAACGTCCGTTATGGCCATGATATTCATGTCTTAACTGTTGATACTTAGGAAGCTATTGCTTTATCAAACGATTGATCCTCCTAGACAGGGGCAGAACGGTCAACAAGATGTCAGGGCACATCGTCAAGTCTGTTTGGTGGGAAAATGCATGGTATAGTTGGGCAACATCTGAATTTCCTCCAAGGTCGAGATGTCCTGGTTCAAAACCTGAAAGATATGAGGCCAGCTCCAGCTTCAGCTCCATCATCTCGGCAATGTGACTAGTACTCGATGACATAGTCATGAGCAACAAAGTCATGAAATTCGACTGACCACCAATCGCACCAAATGAAACTCACACTGGCTCGCATGCCAAGGGGTTTCATTCACTTAGAACTAGCCCATGCCAAGTCGTCTAATCTGGAAAAACATCCGAAAACACTGACGTGCTATAACAGCTACACTATCCCCCCTCCTCATGAACAATTGACCTTGGAACAAGTCTTGACCGTTAAGCCACAAAACTGCGCGATCATCCGTTAAGAGGCCGGGTCTCGGTAGTGGAGATAGAGATATACACGTTGTCTGCCGATCGTTTGCGTTGGGGAATCAATTCTCCAAAATCATTGACGGACGCAGAAGTCAGACTACGCTGGGCCACGTTACATGGATGTAACTCTGCCCTGTGATATTCAGCACACCGGCCCCTTATGCATGCAGTGATAGCCCAATTACCTCCCCCAGCAGAGTCCCATTGCGACCTTGGAAAACAAGTTCTCGGGTAGGCTGTCTTGTGAATTAAGGACAGGGCTACTCTATAGCAGCGTGGCCTTGGCTATTGTGAGTGGTCTGAAGATGAATGGGCGATGACGAAGGTTGTTCCTGGACAAGCTGAATGAAGATGACGATCTTTTTGGAATCAATTGAAATAATAGCATTATTCAAAAAGAAGTGGTGAAAAGTGTCTATATAAGGCGATAGATCTCGCTGCTGAGATCAATTATCAACTCAGCTCAATATCCCAGCATCCACTTCCACATCACTATCCTCCAAATCAAACCATCCATCAACATGCAATTCTCAGTCGTCCTCGTCACCGTCTTCGCCAGTTTGGCCGCTTCTCTTCCCGCTGCTGAGAAACGTCAGAACTATATCCCCTGCTCAGGTCTCTACGGATCCTCTCAATGCTGCGCTACAGATGTTCTAGGCATTGCCAACCTTGACTGTGGTACTCGTAAGTAAACGCTACGATCTCGCATTTGAACATGGTCTGATAACTATGCAGCTCCCGATACACCTACGAGTGCCGACAACTTCTCAGCTATCTGCGCCGAGATTGGACAGAGGGCTCGATGCTGTGTCCTTCCTATCGTAAGTGTTTCGCTATATTTGAGGTGATGCAGTACTGACTCGATATTTAGCTTGACCAAGGTGTTCTTTGCAATACCCCTACTGGTGTTCAGGATTAGGCTTCTGTCCGATGAAGAACAGTATGGTTTATGGACGTTACGGTGTATAAGTGGCTATTATGCGACTGTATGACTTATGGTATAAACGTGGAACTTGAATTGAAGTATTGGGATTAAAGTATTGTCTCTATATAAGGCCACCAGCATGATGTAATCCTTACCCTGATTAATCCTTGATATGGAGAGTATTTCAAGCTTTATATCTCTATCGTCTCATCTTTGGTAAACCAGAAATGAGGACAGATGCCGCCTCGCTTTGTTGTCATCCCATTCAACCAGTTTCCTTTCCCTTGATTCCTCCATCTTGATCTTGACCAACAATTCCATTGCATCTTTCTCTTCTTCAACTAGAAGATGAACCCTCGTCTTCCATATTTCCTCAGGAGCAACTCCTTCAGCACGCCGTCCAAAAAATCTCTCATCGAGATACTTCCAGAATATGGTATCGAAAGCCCAACTCTTTCTGGCAGCATAATTAAGCCAGAAACGGCCACTGGCCCAACTCTCTCTCATGTATACCGAAAGCCTCAGATTAGGATTTAACTCTTGTTCCACTTCCTCCACTGAATTCAGCCATGTCTTTAGTCGTCTCTCATACACTCTTGTCCAGTCGTCGATCCCATTCTCCCACATCTCAGGTGCGTCTAGTAGCAGCCACCAAGGCGGATCCAACACGAATTGCGTTGGTCCAACGTAAGTGAACTCCCAGTCGATGGCCCCAATGATCTCGTCGTTGTCATCTATTATGACATTGGTCGGCCTGAAGTCATCAGACCATAAA
The DNA here is from genome assembly GCA_013623525.1 of Fusarium dimerum. Taxonomy (NCBI): domain Eukaryota; kingdom Fungi; phylum Ascomycota; class Sordariomycetes; order Hypocreales; family Nectriaceae; genus Fusarium; species Fusarium dimerum. The sequence continues at coordinate 35,847 of JABGLY010000168.1, forward strand.
CGAAAGGAGCCTGCATTGCTCGGGGATGATAGAGTGGTAGGACATTCCTTGGATGATGCAGACCATTTATCATCAGAGAAGCCAAAAGAGGAGAGCTGGTGTCCCATAGCTAATCTATAGAAGAGTTGCCTGGCGACATACTTGTTTCTGCAATCATCCTCTGACGACACGATATCATTATGCTGAAACACAAGAGTTGCCATTTGCATCCTTGCTAGTTCCACGTACCAGTCATCTGCAGTCTGGAACGTAGTTTCTGGGGACGGAAATATTGAACTTGGAATGTTGGATAGTTGAATCATGTTATTCATGTTGAGTGTAAGAGGCCGCCCTACAACATTGGCGAGTCCATGCTTGTTCATGACAAGAGCCCCAATACGTGGAAAGGTAGGTTGTGCAAGCTGGAGTACACATCGTGCCATCTTGGCGTATAAATCTCTCAGCTTGTCTTCAGGGATCTCGGAATTCAGAATTTGTGTCTCGTTTGGGTCAGCACGAGGAGCTTCTAAGGCTTGTCCCATTCCCCGTCGAGAACCGAGATCCTCGATAATTATAAAGGGCCCGAGGTCATCATCGATGCCGTGGTCGAAGATCTTTGGAATCGGGACTTGGGTGTGTTGACTGATGTAGGCTGCCGTTGCTGCTTCGGCAAGTGTCTTTTCTTCTGGAAAAAGTGTCTGGTTTGGACAAGGTAGGCGAATGAGAACGTTGGCAGACAGTTTCTCAGCCCGAAAGGGGTACAGCACGTTGTAGCCTCCAATAATCAAGGGGGTTTTCAGTGCGACAGGGCTCTTCAAAGTCCTTTCGGCAAGCGCCTCAACCCTTCGACATGTCGATGATAGCCTGACATGCTTCATGGCATCCTCCCAGAGCTCGTCGCTCCTGTCCCAAGCAAGGTTATCGGAGTCTTGGCGAGCCCCCATGATAAGGAGACATCAGTGAAATTTGGAAAAAGATGGTAGGTAATTCAGGTGTCTGGCGGCGTTGCAAGTGATAGAAGAAGTGCGAATGAACTGAAAATCTGTGATTCTGATGTTAGGTTGTAATGCAGCATGAAGGTGTGGATTGCATGTTCCCTCTTTATGGGCAGGGCAGCCAACGTTATAATTGGACAATTCAGTGCCACACACTTTCCCCTCACAAATCAGGGCAGGGTATGTCCAAGCCAGTTGCGTGGCCGTGAGTAGATACTTCCTACACAGTATTGTGTAGAAGGGCGGTATATAGTGCAGTATGAGTATGTATGGATGAAATTATGCTTCAAATCCAGATTCGACACGAATGTCATTTTGAGAATCGCAACTGTTGGCTCTTACGTTTTTACACTTGTATTGTATGTCAAGGTCTCGTGAGGCCCAGGTACATCATCTTGTTCTGACCACCCGACACACCCACTCATGAACAATCAACAGCTTCCATCTCTCCTCAACCAACATGCAAATGATAAGTCCCAGAGCCTGTTGCCTAAATGTTAGGGATGTGTGGCTGGCAGTGCGCCTGAGTTCACCGGTAGGTGTGCCTTGCGAGTTTTATTATAAAATGAGGAGATTCAACATGAAGTTGACATCGACATTCATCAATTATCACAATAGCTTACTAAACTGATAGAAACATCATCAGTGTTGAAACTCTTCCGCATTCAAAAAAAACTCTGTGTTCTTTCTTGGATTTCAAATCCGAAGACAATCCGAAATCACACACGCGACAAAACCTGTGGGTAAAAGAATATTCATCAATGCCAATATCAGAATGATGCTAACTTCGCATCAGGCGCGGCTTGCCTCATCATGTCTTCCAACCGTGAGAGTCGCGATAGCGAGGGTAAATATCAGGATGACTGTGAAGACGCCATGATAGCGGCTGGTGACAACAGCAGGGACAAGCGTCAAAAAGCACGAGAGGAGAAGGAGAAGGAGCAGGAAGCCGCCAAGCAGGAGGCCTCGAAACAAGCCATGTTCAACGCTGGGCAGAGTAGCCGCGAGCGGCGTAGAAAGAATTAAAGGACTTTGGCCTGCAACAAATCTTTCGAGTCGTTGCTGCAAATGTGTCGCAGGTCAGATCGTGTTTGTCGTGTCCGAAAGCTTTACAAATCGTCTCGGGGGTGATGCCAATGGTGTCTGCGTGGTAACTGGAGATTGATCGTTGACCGGCCAGTTGTTTCTTAGATGAGAACAAATTCACAATCAATACCATAGCAGCACACATCTAATTATATAACGTGTCAACGTAGTGACTAGCCTGGACGTTAGACCCGATTTAATAGGGCAGATACGTGGACACGGCCACCGCTGGTGCTAGGTTGTGATAGTCACGGTAACTCGGCATCTCCAGGAAATTACGAAACATGGTTCTAGTCGCCAACGAATCAGAGAATGCACTGCCTCGGTTTGCGTAAGTCGATACGAGATCTGCTGCGCCTGACTTAAAGTAAAACAAGGAATCTTGAGCAGACTCAAGCATGGTTATTGTTTATTTCGCTCTCGCTCCAATCACTCCCGTCTTGACCAGGAATGAACAACACCAAAATCCTTCCACAATTATTCCATCGTGGCCATAGCCTTTCAGGGGCTGCCGTTTAGCCGATCAAAGTCAACCCATTCGAGAAGTTTACGAGCTCAAGTGGAGATGAAAGATGGAATCTCCCCAAGATGAGTGGCTAGACTATTGAACCCCCTTGTGGCACGGTTCATTAGTATCGTCCCACAGATCTAGACCCTTACTCCTGGACTTGATCGGTTTTGTTTAAATGTAGACAAGGTCGTCATCCTGCCAGCTTACGGGGTAAAATGTTTCCCTTGTCTACACTCCATCATGATCCGGACTCCAGGTTATAGGCAAATCTCCTTGGCCTTGCTGGTCCTCGTCCTTTTCTGGGCCTTTTCTTCCAAAATCCTACCACCGCCTGGGCCAGATTTCAACTATGGAGTGCTCTCGACGACAAAACCTACTTCAAAGATAGCGATCGCGACATTTCTCAGCGGAGATCCCGAAATTGCTGATAAGAATGACGACTATTTCCGAGCAGCTCGTCTGATGACTTATCAGCTGGTACATGCCCCTGAAACACGTGCATCAGCAAATATATCCTTCATCGTCCTCGTTACCAAGGATGTACCGGAGTGGAAAAGAGAGCAACTCACAAAGGATGGGGCTCAGGTCGTGGTAGCGGAAGATGTACCGCTGAACTGGTGGATTAGCACCGGTGTTAGTCGATGGAAGGACCAATTCACAAAGCTGAGGTTGCTGGAGATGGTGGAATATGAACGTATACTCTTTGTCGATGCCGACACGCTCATAGTCAAACCACTGGACGGAATATTCAACGAGACCATTGTGACACAGCCAGCCAAGACGAAATGGGAACGCACTAAGCAGATCTATCGAGATGAAGCACAGTTACCAACAACCTATGTTTTTGGTGCCAGATCCGACAACCAGTTTCTCGGAGCACGTAAACACTCCCATCCACTTGGCCACACCGAAGTATTCACAGCAGGGTTTTGGATCGCCGCCCCCTCCAAAGAACTATACGCCTATCTCATGTCGGTAATGACCCACTGGAGACGTTTCGATCCTCATACCATGGAACAGAGCCTACTCAACTATGCGTTTCGGCCTGAGGGCGCGATGCCATGGATTGAATTGGATGAGAAGTGGAGTAGCACTTGGCCGAACAAAGGGGATCTCGATGCTGGAATTGCAAGCTTGCACGAGAAGTTCTGGAAGACAGGGCCAAAAGAGCTGAGAAAGTTGTATCTGAAAAAGAGGAAGGAGAGTGAAGAATACTTCAAGAAACACTCTTCATGATGGGTGTAATATTATATGAATGCGTAATGATTAGATGATTGATTTAAAGTCAAGATGCTCTTCTTTCCTATTGTAAGGTCGTAGCTGAGATAATTTATTATTTGTGACCCAGTCTTGAGCAACATGTCAATGTGTCGTTAAGCGTCTGTTCAAGTACCCAGCTGGGTCTTGCTCCTTACAGAACAAGCCATCTCTCATTGATAGAGACTTGAAGAATCATGACACAGCAACGATGTTAACATGCGGGCATCCAAAACTATTCAGTATATCACGTGTATCCTTGCAACACCTGGCAGGCATATACGTTACCAGATGGGTATACAAGACTGTTACGAGGAGATCTCAGCGAATTTGAATAATTACTTACTTGGATTAGTGCTAGTCATAATATCTGCATAAATCTCGGAATACATGCTTGGCATGTTTTTGTAGCTGCTGCTGTCTATATCATGCTTTTCAGCATTATTCCATTGCAGCCATCACCAAAAGTTCCTCTCACCACTCAGTATATGTAAGCCAAGACAGCAAGCCCGACTAGTCAGTTTCGCAAAGGGAAGCATCAAAGAAACCATCAATAAGCACATAACTTAGGTCTTTACCAAATCCGGAATATGGTCCGGACAGAATGAGGGGTTACGTCTGTCGAATTCAAGTCCATCACGTTGCTCTGGCATCTTTCTACTGTCACGCTGGGCATATTTCACGTGGAAAGCACACTGATCTGCAGCTTTAAATCACTGCTTAAATCAAGTTTCATCGTCATTCTCGGCCGCTTCTCGGTGTTGTTGAGTGAACGATTACTCTGTTGGTGACATAACACATAACATGTCCAGTTGTCTGACCACAGAACACCCATGTCAAAAGTGTTCAAATCAACTAAGCCTCTGGTAAATCTGAGGGAATACTCAGGATTCAACCTTGGCTTCTTTAAGACAAACCCGTCCTTGCATGACCGTCCTTGCATGACCGTCCTCGCCTCAATCCTAGAAACTCATCTTCGGCCCGAGTAGGGAACGTTTCGGCCTTTTTATCACTGCACAACTGCATCGCTAATGCAGGCAAGGTTCCCTGACATGGGATGTTGGGGTAGTTAACGGGGGAAATTACGGTGCTTTTTCTATTCCCTCCATTGCAAATACCCCAGATTCACAGCACCTCCGCATAAGACCCCCGGATTTAGACTTGTTCAGGGTGTGATGAGCAGCAACGGTGCGTCAACGGCTGTACATACGTGACAAGACTTTGCTGTGTGTCGAGCAGGGGGAAACTTGATTCCAAGAGTTAAACTCGGCGGATCTTCGCTGTCCAAGACATGAAATAAGGTGAGATGAAATATGTGTGCCTTGTTGATGCATCAGACTTGGTGATCAATTCTGATCGTCATTCAACCACAATGGATATAAAAGGCAGCTTTTATCTAGATATTTCAAGGCTCAAGCAAGCTCATTTCTCGCACTCACAACATGGTCTTGCTCAAGAGTCTCGCCCTTTTCTCAGGGCTGGCCTCTGTTCTCGCCAAAGAAACAGAAGACAAGTATCCAGACTACAGCCTTCTCAAGGAATGTCCTGGATACAAAGCCTCCAACGTCAAAACCACCGACAGTGGCCTTACTGCCGAGCTAACACTCAACGGGGAAGAGTGTAACGCATATGGAGATGACTTGAGCGATCTCGTACTTGAAGTGACATACGAGACAGGTAAGTTACATTCACACGGTCAATTGCCGATACTAACCGATGCAGACGAAAGAATCCACGTCAAGATCCAAGACAAGGAGAATCAAGTCTACCAGATTCCCTCTTCTGTCTTCCCTCGTCCGAACGACACCAGCACAGCTGAGTCCAATCTTCTCCAGTTTGACTATGTCGAGGAGCCATTCTCTTTCAGCATCATTCGCAAAGAAAACGGGGAAGTCCTCTTCGACACATCCGCAGCCTCTTTGATTTTCGAATCTCAGTATGTCCGTCTCCGAACCAAGCTGCCCGATGATCCATATCTCTATGGTCTTGGTGAGCATTCGGATCCCTTCCGCCTCAACACTACCAAGTACCTCCGCACCATCTGGAACCAGGATTCTTTTGGAGTACCCTATGGAGCCAACCTATACGGAGCCCAGCCGTTCTATCTCGAGCATCGTGAGACCGGCTCTCATGGTGTATTCTTTCTGAACAGCAACGGAATGGATGTTATAGTCAACAACTCTACCGACGGTCAATATCTCGAATATAACACTATAGGAGGTGTCCTCGACTTTTACTTTCTGGCCGGATCTTCGCCAACCGCAGTCACGCAGCAGTATGCTCAAATTGCTGGACTGCCTGCATTGTCGCCATACTGGGGGTTAGGCTTCCATCAATGCAGATACGGCTACAGAGATGCTTTTGACGTTGCAGAGGTTGTGTACAACTATAGCCAGGCCGGTATTCCACTCGAGACCATGTGGACTGACATTGACTACATGGACCGACGTCTGATATTCACACTAGACCCTGAGCGATATCCTGTTGAGAAAGTCCGTGCTCTGGTCTCTCACTTACACGAGAACGACCAGCATTACATCGTCATGGTCGACCCGGCTGCTGGATACCAGCAAGACTACGAAACCTACCAGCGAGGTCTGGAAGACAAAATCTGGCTTCTCCGTGAGAACGGCTCTGAGTGGCTAGGTGTTGTCTGGCCTGGTGTGACCGTCTTCCCAGACTGGTTCGCCGAAAACATCACTTCTTTCTGGAACAGAGAGTTTGAGCTCTTCTTTGATCCTGACGAGGGTGTCGACATTGACGGTCTTTGGATTGATATGAACGAGCCAAGTTCATTCGCTTGTAATTTCCCCTGTGACAATCCTTTCGCCCAGGCTGAAGAAGTTGGCTTCCCTCCTGAGCCACCACCTGTTCGCGAAAACCCGCGATCTCTTCCTGGTTTCCCTTGCGAGTTCCAACCTGAAGACGAGGGAGGTTGTGATACCAAAGTTGAAAAGCGACATGTCAAGGCAATGTTGCCAAGGGAATTGTTTCACGAAGATCTTGTTGTTCGACAGGCTGGTACTGGTGATCAGAGCGGTCTGCCTGGACGTGATCTTCTATATCCCAAGTACGCCATCCACAACAAGGCGGCTTACAAGGATGACTGGAACGCCGAAGAGGGTGGAATTTCGAACAGAACCGTAAGGACAGATGTGATCCACCAGAATGGTTTGACCATGTACGACACTCACAACCTGTACGGTGCCATGATGTCCACCGCATCTTACGACGCCATGCTCAACAGACGCCCCGACAAGCGACCTTTGATTATCACGCGTTCCACCTTTTCCGGCACAGGAAAGAAAGTCGGCCACTGGCTCGGAGACAATCTATCTGAGTGGGGTCAGTACCGCGACCAGATCCGAACCATGCTTGCGTTCTCCTCCATCTTCCAGTTCCCTATGGTTGGGTCGGATGTATGCGGTTTTGGCGGAAACACAACCGAGCAACTGTGCGCTCGATGGGCTAGTCTCGGTGCTTTCAACACTTTTTACAGAAACCATAACTCAATGGATTCTATCTCGCAGGAGTTTTATCTCTGGGATACTGTTGCTGAGAGTGCTCGAAAGGCTATTGCGATTCGATATCGTCTGCTGGATTACATCTACACCGCAATGGCAAGGGCTTCTGAGGATGGTACACCAGTTCAGCATCCCATGTTCTATCTCTACCCTGAGGACAAAGCTACGTGGGATCTTGAGCTGCAGTTCTTTTATGGACCCGGCATTCTTGTTGCGCCTGTGACGGAGGAAAACTCTACCAGCGTGGATGTGTATCTTCCCAAGGATATATTCTACGATTGGTACACGCACGAGCAGATCCAAGGTGCTGGTGAAAAGTACACTTTCGAGGATGTTGACACAACCCATATTCCTCTGCTGATCCGATCTGGTGTCATTCTTCCTCTTCGTGAATCCTCCGCCAACACCACAACTGCCCTTCGCAAGCTAAACTTTGAACTCGTCATTCCTCTCGATGAGAATAGCGAGGCAAAGGGAGAACTCTATCTCGACGACGGCGAGTCTATTGAGCCCGAAAAGAACGGAGGCGTCACTTGGATTCAATTCAGCTACAGTAACGGAGAACTCAAGGTTGATGGCAAATTCGACCATGACGTTCCTTTCGTGATTTCAAAGATTACTGTTCTGGGTGGCAAGGGGTGTAAGGTCAAGAGGGGAGAGACTGGAAAATACAGCAAGACTGAAGAGGTCAACTTGTCATTGAACAAGGCTGCTTCAGTGCAACTCTAGAGTTGACAAGTCAGAAGTGACCCTGGAGTACCGCTTATAATCGTACGATTGGAAACAAGCAGGCACAACTGCATCCCTGTGGCATATAGCTAATGAGTTATAAGTATATCCATAATTTCCGGGTCTTTCTTCAAAACGGCCCATGCTTAAATACAAGGATCGTGACAAACCCCTGAGCAGCATAATTGATCTGTCCCGACGGCTAATACCAGTGGAGAAGCCATAGTGTCCGGGACTAATGTGGACAGCCAACTTGGACCACACGGACAGTATATCCCCTGTCGATACCGTCTGGAACACGGTGACCGAGCCATCTTTGGTCAGGCTGCCACAAATCCTCCGACGATAGAAAACATGTTATCATTAGATGCAAATACTATACTATTCCTCGTTAATACCCTTCCAGCCGTGGCTTCAATATCCAACCCATGCTGACCCTCAGTTCACACGCGGCTGGTCAAATTGCCGCTCTACTATGAGCTCCTCACTGCCAGTGTTGTACCCTGTTGCTACCGGCGTGCCCTTTACCGAATCATCCAACTTGATACCTTTCGAAGCTCTAGACTGATATCCTAGACTTCGGCTGGAAGGATGAAGATAGATGTCGTCTGTTCCTTTTCCTCTGCTTGTGCCGAACATACGAGGTAGCCAGATTCGAAGGAATGGTTTGATGGTGGCGACTGAGCCGCCGATGATGCTGAGGTTGAGTTCCAGCACGCACCATGTCAGGGCATTTACGGTGTTATCTAGTAGTGTTAGCGTTGCAGATTTGTTGAGTGGGTTGACGTACGGGTGAGGTCGGCGTCGTTGAGAAGGACATTGAGGGATTGTAGACGAATGATACTGACAACGCAGACACTATACAAGTTAGAGGGGGTCGTAAACGTGACGAGTCTGGAAATTCTTACAATGCTCCCATCGTGAGCAGTACGCCGACGCCAATCTTCTGCTTCTTTGGCAGCTGCAATGTCTTCAGCCACGGAACAGGGATCAACACGGTGATGATATCCGCAAAGATGCCGAGACCAGCCTGAGCAAAGTAGAAGACCGGCCTGTTGATACACTTAGCTGTCTCGAGGTATTCCAATCTCCACGACCCCTGGATAGGATTGCAAGCCACAATATTGACGACGACCGACGCTGTTGAGTAGCCCATGATAAAGGCAAAAGCGAGCCATACGAGGATCTTGGCTGTTGCGATGGGGAAGATTCGGAGATAGAAGAGAAGAATGCTGGCTTTGGCGAGACCGGTAGCAGCGCAGAAGAAGATGGCGGCGAGCATGTTGTTCAGACTGAAGTTGGGGTATAAATCGGGAGAAAGAGGGACATTCCAGAGGTGTTTGCCCATTCCATAGTTGAGCACTGTGAGATTTGTCAGTGTTGAGTGGAAATGTGTCAGTTCGGCTGTCAAGAACTTACTGTTGAGCGTGAATCCTACCAAGATGACATCGCAGATCTACACTTGTTAGTTGGTGTTAGATAAGACAACGCGATATCTTACCCAGGCAAAAGTCATAAGATCTACCACCAGTCAGTAAAAGCTTCCTTGAGGTGAACTTGTCACTTACAATCATCAAACGAAAACTTGTTAACAAGTGCGATTCGAGTATACACCCGGATCACCATCGATATAGTCGCCAGAGGTAGAAAGACAGCCGTCACGATGACCAGCGGCGCAGCCTGATGAGGCTGATTCAGATCTCGCGTGTAGCCCTCTGGCGGCTCCATAAGAAATGCAATCCCATCGCCAGACATGTTGGGATCGGCAACGTCAGGTAGTAGTGAGCGAACAAACGAGGTTGATCAGGATCAGCACCGGGTTATAGAACGTGAGAACCAACACTTGGGTTCTTTGATTGAAACATAAAGCAAATATAAAAAAAAACGAAAAAAGAACGAGAGACAAGAAAAGACCGAAGTGGGTGATCTGCATTCTTGAAAGGATTTTGGACTTATTATTATCTCTTCTCCCACCCACTTCTCTCCCTCTATGCCTACACGCACTCACATGCACTAATTGTCTAATTGTGGCAAACCCTCCACCATCCGAAACTCGGTTACTCAAGGAGGGGGAAAGGTCCTCTAAGCCCTGGTATGCCAGAGAAAGGACTGGATAGACAGTCACATTCTACAGATATAGTCAGGGGGGACTTATCGGTAGTTTATACATGCACAGTTATTGACCAGACATGTTGGTAAAAGGCCAAGTCTTGGGGGCTTCTGCAGCATCGGCAATGCATCGTTGTGGCAGTTGGGACGAAGAGGTGGGTGACGATGAAGCTGTGCCGCCGTTGATGAAAACTCCCGAGGCTTCTTGCATCCTGGTTCTGTTCTCTCACCATAATCCTGGGGGGTGACGGTACCGGTCGTTCGGACATGCTCCATGTGTGGATGAGTATATTGCATACAGGTTATCCTATTGCCAAGCGTATGTCGGGGCTCGCCGCCGACAGCGTGGAAAGACGTGATGCTTGGATCCATATACTAAACTGACGGCGGGACCATCTTCTCGTTGTCAACGTCTCAAGCCCGTAGCTAAATGTCAAATCCCGGCTGATCATTGATTTGATTCTCAAGACCCCTTTGACAAGGCATTGCCACTTAATCGGATAGTCTGCAACTTCCCCTGCATGAAGTAAAGGGCCACCAAGCAGGGGCACAATTCTGCAAAAATGCAACGTAAACTGTGGTCAAGCAGGGGCATCTACTTCATCCAGAGTCTTGATCCGATCATCATCTCCGCGTAGGACCCCTGCAACCCCGTCAATCCCACCGCAGTGGGACAAAGCTCCTTCTTGGCCTTGACCTCTTTACCGACTGAGCCGCAGCTCTGCACCAGGGGGGTTTTGTCAGGGGCATTTACCGACAAAGATCTAGTTCTGCAGGTGTGTAACCTGGCCAAAGACATGACCCATCTCTGCCTTTTTGGAATTATCATGCATGTCCCAGGATTTCAATCATTCAATAACCATGATTCAATGCTAATTCCTGCACTTACTCATTCGAGCTTGTCGACCGAGCCAGTCTACACTCTAGTCCCGCAAACACCATACGATTTCGGGGGTTATGGACAGCATAGAGTGCGACATTGCCGGTTGATTGATGCAGGGCCCGTGATGGATGTGACGTGAAACAGGAAAGCAACTCGTGCGTTGAGAAGCATATCATTCATAAACATCTCGACATTTCCGAAGATTTCTAGAAACCAAGCTCGTCTTCTCTCACTCAAGCCTCCAAGCCGAACATCTACTCTGCCTGGCTCGTCGATAATCACCATGATCGGAAGCAACACACTCACGAGCCTGCTGTCCTTGACGGCACTGCTCGCCGATCCCAGCCAGGCTACAGCTATCAGGAATTCTGGCTGCACTGCTCTCAAGAAGGCCTTTCCCTCTCAGACCTTCTGGCCCGGCAATTCGGTTTATGAGTATGAGTCGCAGGACTTTTGGTCCAACTTCCAGATCCTCGGCCCCGCCTGTGTCTTCCGTCCCACAACCGCCGCTCAGGTCTCCAAGGCTGCTCTTCTTCTGAGCAACACCAGCACGGCATTTGCGGTTCGCGGTGGAGGTCACATGGCCATTAAGGGTGCCAACTCTATCGATGGTGGCCCGCTCCTGGTCATGTCCAATTTGACCAGCATTGATTTGGCTCAAGACAAGAAGTCCGTCTGGGTCGGAGCAGGGTTCGACTGGGGAGCCGTTTACCAGCATCTTGATCAGTACGACCTCGCCGTTGCCGGCGGTCGTCTCTCTCCCGTTGGTGTACCCGGATTGCTTCTTGCTGGAGGCATCAACTTCCATGGTAACCAGCGTGGTTGGTCTGCCGATAATGTTCTCGAGTACGAAATCGTGATGCCAAGCGGTTCCGTCGCCAGAGTCACCGCCGAGTCACACCCCGACCTCTTCTGGGCCCTGAAGGGGGGAGCCAACAACTTTGGAATCGTCACTCGCTTCCGTCTTGCCACATTCCACTCCGCAGAAGTGTATGCTGGCGTTTACAGTGTCACCGACATTGATGGATTCGTCAAGGTAAGACAATCCTGGATGTAGGTGAAATGTCGCTAACATGTTGTAGGCCGTTGCCAATTTCTCTGCCTTCAATACCGACCCTCTGGCACACATCGTTCCTCAGGTCATCGCAGTTGATGAACAGACTACTATTGGAGGCGCTATCCTCTTCTATGACAGCGATGCCAACCCAGAACCTGAATGTTTCCGACCCTTCTTCGACCTCCCCGCCATCTCCAACACTTTCAGCAAGAAGAGATTGGCCGATTTCAGTGACGAGGTTGGTCAGCTCGTGACAGACAACATCAACAATCAGTTCATCGCCGGCACCACCACTGGAAAGTCTTACGAGGAGTTGCTCGAGGGTATCCAGATCGTTAACGACGGTTTCCTCAACGCCCTCCCTGAACTGTACAAGATTCTTCCTGCCGAGAACCGCATTCTCCTGTCTGTCGACTGGCAGCCTCTCGGTGAGCTATGGGCCAAGGGATCCAAGAAATACAACCCCGGCGGCAACCCTCTGGGCTTTGACCCCGCCACCAAGGGCACCTACGTTGCCTGGGCTGAGGTTGTCGAGTGGAGCGGTGACCAGTACAACGATGCCGTCTTTGGGTGGATCAAGAACACCACCTGGGCCATTGCCAATGCTACCCAGGAGGCAGGTCTTTACGATGCTTTCAACTACATGGGTGACGCTGCCGGTTTCCAGGATGTTTACGATGGTTACGGCAAGGAGAACCGACAGAAGCTGTTGAGCATTTCCCGAAAGTACGATCCTAAGCGTATTTTCCAGAAGCTCTGGCCTGGTGGTTTCAAGATTGGGCAGTAAATAGATGCGGTCTTGTCATTGATTCTTGCCCATGCGAACTATCAGTCACGACATTGATTTATATTATAGACCTGTCCATTAATAGATGTGTAGATGTCCATAACATTTAAAATCATGCTCTCATCATTTATATATTCTTGCATTATCACTGTCTATCAACTAGCCTTCTGCAAACAACCTCGAAGATGGGAAATCTTCTAGACTCGTTCGATCTTCTTCCCGTTTATAATTGTTCTTCGTTCCTGATTTTTTACGTATCGACCTCTTTACTAGCACTTTGAAATGCTGCTACATCATGATACTATAATCAATAATCTGGGCTGACTCTACAGCGTCTAGTTTCTTTCATTCAATTAGAAGAGACAATGTTTCTTAGGGCCCATATTTAGAAGCTCAGCTAAGTCTTGTCGTCCTTTGCATTAATTACCTAAAGGTTTGCGATCTGGACGGGGTATCGTAGCGCTTGCTCTTTCATCTAGATACCGTGACAGCATAACCGGCAATAATGTTTGTTAGTGTCACTAATCGGGTCATTAGGTTGACGTTAGAGAATGACGTAGACGACTCAACCATCATTCCGTAGTTCATGTCAGTGGGATCAAATCGTTTTCCATTCACGACAGATCACAAAATGGAGGAATCCTGGGAGTCTGATCTACTCACTAGCCGTCATATTCACAACCGGAACAATGCATCTGCCGGAAAGTCTGGCGCCAGAGGTGGTACGGAATTCAATGTGAGAAAGGCGTTTGGCTCATATGAGTTGAAGTGTCCTGCGGCTGAGGGGTTGATGGAGGGGCTCGATACGGAGATGCAGGGTAGGGGAAAGAAGAAGAAGAACAAATTATCTGGGCCACGGCTTGAAATCTATCGCTTGACAGATGACGAGAATGGGCTACTTGGTCAGCTATGGTTACCAGGAGTCATGCAGGTCACCGTTGTGATGAGTGGGAGCCGCAAGCATCTTCAGGGGATTGTCGACACGTTAGCGAACTCGAAGGACGAGGGGCAAGGAATATCCACAGGCGTCGGAAGAGACGGAGATGATGCCTCAAATACGACTACAGTCACCACCAACCATGAACGGCGTGGCAATGAAGATGACAGTGACCAGGGAAGTGATGAGGAGCCATCAGACGAAACACCACAACACATATCAAGAGATGACTCTCGCCAGCGACGTCGTTACGCAAATTTCGAAAAGAATAGTTTTAGACAACCCAAATTCTGGCTCTGGTGGCAGGGGACCGTGACTCGGCATAACAGAAACGGAGACACTCCACAGCCACCCCCTGACAGCACCGAACAATCGGGAATGGGGTACATCGTTTTCTCTGGGAATAAGTGCCGCGACTTCAAGGGGACGTTCACGTGCCAATCACTCGGATGGAAGGACGTATCATTGGCAGGCTGGAAAAGGGTTGAGATGAGCGAGAGGGACATGCCCGTCTGGTGAACTGTTGAATGATCATATTCTGATACTACAATGCTAACTAAATACTACTACCTACAAAATAAATGGTATCGTGTACGCTTAGTAATCCAATCCGAAACAACCGAGTAACACCAAATAAATGCTTTTCTTCAGACCTGCATTGTCGATCTGGTAAAGTCCTTTTGCACTCGAATGCCCTGCAACAAGATGGCCTCTCCATCATCCCTCTCATCCGCACCTTTATAACTCGTCACCGTAGAAACACATCCCTTGGTGTCCGGTCGGAGTTTGGCATCCACGGGACTAGCCACATCACCTTCCAGACCATCCGAATCAGCCCTGTCGGACAGACGGTAGAATGCATTGCTTCGCCTCGGATTGATATGCGATTCTGAAACCTGGCTACCCTTGCCATCACGTGAGCGGTGGCTCTTTCCCGCTCCAGTCTCGCCTCTGGTGAATATCGAAGTGGTTGTGTTGTATACACTGCCAAATATACGATTCAAGCCGGTATACTTTCCAACGACTCGAGCCACCGGCAGCATTGTCGGTAAACAGGCGGAAACTATCCCAAGACTGAGTTCTAGAGCTGTCCAACCAACAGTCGGAGAAAGCGTATATGATGGATCGGAGTTCGAGTAGGTGAAGAGGACGCTGGTTCGATAGGCTGAGGCGAAGACGACGCTGCATCAAATTAGCGGACGTTGACGGAAATTTCCAGTGTACCCACAGAGAACCGAGACCAAAAGCTGCTGTAAGACCAAGCTTCTCACTTGTCGAGAGACGCAGCTTCCAAAGTGGTGACAACGGTAAGAGAAGAATGATAACGTCGGTAAGAATGGTCGAAATCGCATTCGCGATCCACGTAGCGACTTGGTTGATACAGCGACCAGGGAGATGAGGATACCAAAGCTTTTCCACGGGAACGCAGATAAAAACGAAGAGAAAGGTGATGCAAACAACCCAGGCCATGACAAACGCTCCCACAATCCAGGCGGTCTTCTTGAAGTAAGGGACGTGGAAGATGCGATAGTACATGAGCAGGATACTCAGTTTCGTCCATCCAAGATTGAAAGCGTATAGAATCTCAGCCACGACGAGCCATTTCGCCATCATTACGATATCCTCAGGGTCGACGAGGTCAGAGTGCTTGCCCATGCCATAGCTGTACATGACAAAGATAAAACCCACAACTGCCAGATTCCAGCCCTGTTTTTTTTGTTAGAAGCAAACATCCACTAGAGATAGGAATAGAACTACTCACCATTGAGAAGAGAATCAGCCAGTCATCCCACCATAATTTCTGGGCTTTGATATGTCGACTGAGGATCCTCAGCCCAACCGACACCAAAGCTAGAACGGTCACGGAAATGGTCACCTGAAGTGTCCATGGCTGAAGATTGTGCGCATCGTAACCAGGCAACCCAGGAAGCTGAGACTCAGACATCTTGACCAGCCTCTAAAAAGTGTCAAGGTTGATGTCGAACAGACAAGAATCGTCAATGCATAACAGATGGGTAAAACCACGTGGAGAAGTGCTTCAGTTAAAAAGGATCAGGAGAGAAACAAGATGGGGCTCTTTTTCTTCGGAACGAACAAACCCTGATTTCAAGAAGAGCCTGAAAATGTGACAACTCAAGGTTGTCCCTTGTGGATATCCCAAGCTCAGACCGTTCACGCTAGAACTGGTTCCGCAGTCACCGTCTCCTGATGTTAGTGGCCGGAAACGAACAAGTCCAGTCTAGCAACCGAGCTAGTGAGAGATCGTCCGCAAACTCGAGTCAAGAACAAGTGGTGGCGTCCGGTTTGCAAGGTCCATGTTATCACCGGCGGTTTGATCTGCAGGTCACTGACAAGGGAAAAGGTGGTTGAGAATATGAGCTGTAATGCTGGACATGATACTATTGAATAGTTTGCATATGGTGAGGCGACACATTAGACGTTGCGCGTGTCAACGTGTGTGCTGGTGGGGATGCCAGGATGAGATTGTTGGAGTAGCGTAGCATCACCATGAACTATTGTCCCGCATGCCAGTAATCGAATAAACGTGGCCAAGAATGCAAAACACACATCAACCAACAAAGTTTCAAACCAATCGATCGGGGTCAAAGGAACTGACAAACTCAATTGATCCTGCTCAGCTATTCCTTCGGTTGATCAAATCCATGAGCATGGCATGGCATGGCATGATACCACCTCAACAGCCGCACTCAGCCTAGGATAGATACCCACAGACCAAAAGCCAAAAGCTCCATGGAAAAAAATGATCCGCTCTACTAAAACGAGGGCCGCATGTTAGCTTGGCATTATCCCCGACGGAATTTACTGACTCCCCTATTTCCCTAGGACTCAACATCCAGCCTTGATTGGACTACCCTAGGATAACTGGAGATACTAACGACTATCCGGGTTACAATCACTCGTCAATGTCGTATGAGGGCTGAGACTAGTCGTTGAAAAGCTCCTCTTCTGGAATGGCTCAACCACGGGACGGCGTCCGGCTTGACCCGTCTGGTCAACCTCGAGAAGCCTGAGACAGCCCCCCTTTGATCATTACCCAAATGAAATACTAGAACACAAATCAATTGACAAAGACAATGAATGGGGGAATGGAGCCCTCGAGTCCCCGTTGAACTTGGGTAAGGTTTGGTAGCTCTGCTTCCATTCCTTCTTTCGCTTCCTTTTTCCTCCCTCCATCCTTCACTATTTAGCGGGGAAACTTTGGCCGACTCTTTTTGTTTGCTTTTATCGTGCGCCTACAGTGTCTATTTGTCTTATCTGATCTTTCTTCCCCTGCAGATCCTTTGTCCCCTTGAGAGAAATGGCTGCCCAGACTACTGTCAAGGTCCCCCATCTGCAGACCTCGGTCGGCTACAGGGTTTCCGGCAATGGAATCGATGCAGCCAAGCCTACGTTGGTTCTCATTAACTCTATGTGCACAACGTCAGCGCTTTTCGATCCTCAGTTTGAGAGCGAGGCTTTGACGAATGCTGTCAATCTTCTTGCTATTGAGCCTCTTGGTCATGGCGCGACCAGTACACCAGTTGAGCACTTCACCTACTGGGATACCGCCCTGGTTGCTCTCCAGGTGATGGATGCTCTTGAAGTGAAGAAGGCGTTTGCTCTGGGTACTAGTCAGGGAGGTTGGATGGTTGCTCGTATGGCTCTTCTCGCACCTGATCGGGTAAGTATTCTTCTTGGTCTTTTTTTATATACTCAGTTTCTTTTTGGACACTCGTTAATGATTGAGAATAGATTCTTGGGCTTCTGCCATTGGGCACATCCATGGATTATGAATCCGCCATCTCTCGGGAGAAAGGCTGCTGGGACCCCAAGACCCAGCTTGCTCCTTTCTACGAAGGCTGGAGCGTAACTGAACCCACTCCCGATTTTGTTGTCGAACAGGTCTGGCGTGGCCTTGTGGCTTCCGTTGGATTTGGCAGCGCTGTGACCGAAACCACTGTCGCTTTCTGGGACAAGACTCTCCAGGAAGTCTACAAGGGCGACGAGGGTCGACGAAAGGTCAGAATGGCCCTTGGATGCTTGTTGGACCGTGATGGACTTTTAAGACGAGTTCGTGATATCAAATGTCCTGTATACTGGCTTCAGGTAAGTCGTCTCAAGATTTTTGATGCGCGAGACTAATATTCCTAGGGAACCGAGGACCCTGTGTTTGGAAAGATTGTGCCAGAGGAGCACATTAAGGAGTTCACCTCATCTCCTGAAGCGACCCTTGAATTTGTAGAAGGGGGAGGTCACTACCTGAGCGCTACAAACCCCAAGGAGACAGAGGAGGCTATCCTAAAGATGGTTAAGAAGTACGCATAGATGAGACTATGAAACAAATATGAATATGAGAGATGCTTGGAAGTCGGTGGAAGGCTCGTAGAATACACGACTTTAACAAGACGAATTCAACAAGACAATTTAATGACAGTAGATATGGAATCCTCGCGAGTCATGAGTTGGGAAACCCGCTGTCGTTATATGCTGTGTAAAAGTGATGATCCGAGCTTCATAGGGATTGGAAATGGTGCATATCAGCCCACGCACTTCTCATGTTTAGGCAAACAATCTGGCCTTGCTTATATTTATGTACTCGATCATGCGCTGATTGCTCGAAGAACTCATGTCTACAGTCGTGATGCTAACACTGCGAACTTTTCCGTTCGACAAACTTCCGAGATGGCCACCACAATACATGTCCTTCGACGTGAATACACTCATCAATTGAATCGCACTCTACACACCTAACAGAGAATCAATCTGAAAAATCTATTGTTTCGTCTCACTGGTCCTTTGTGACAAAGTTGCCCTTATTGTCAGCGCCAACTTCTCATGTTAATCAGCATATCTAAACGTATTGGCACGAGTTCGTTCCACCAGTGTTCGCTCCAACAAGAGGGTTGCAAAGGCATCGAATACGCTTTCCCTGCACTGTCCCGTCCAGGTCAAGACAAGGAGGATAATCGCTAGTCACCTGGCCGAGAAACTCGCCCTCGCATCGACCTCCATTGCTTGTCTTTCCAGCAAACATGTACCAGCCAGTTCCAGCTTGGTAAACAGAGTGACTAGAGTCATCCATTGTGACCATATGCAGATCAAATGCATGGTGACCATAGTTCAGATTGCCAGAGCTGAATAATGTTAGCATGAGTTCATGGCATTGAGGATGAAGTTGCGTACCAGTCGTGACTCTGATATTCGTTGGCCTTTGGCAAAGCAGCAGAGACGAAGCCAGCGCTAGCGGCAAGAGTCATGAGGATAGTAGTAAACTGCATTTTGATTGCTGTGGGATTGGATATGCTCTGGCTGTTGCCGAGGTTGTGGTTGATGGTTTTGATTGTGATGAGGATGGAATGAAGATGAATTGAGCAATCGAAGAGGAAGCACCCGGTGATCTTATATACACGTTCCAAAGTAACCTACGTGCTTGATTGACGATCCCTATAAATCCTTTCAACGTCACAACTCCTCATCTGTGCCGACGGTCCGATGCTATCCTCCATCGAGAGCACTATAATTTCCAACTTTAGGCATAGTCCAAGGACGATCCTCTGATATTTCTGGAAACAGCATGAAACGGCACATCGAAGGATTCATCTGCCGAGACGCTAACGCCCGGTATCCAGGGCCGTGCCGTCATCTCAACAGACCGATGGATTCGAGCTGTGGATCTTTTTCGCACAATAGTCCGAGGCGGCCTATGAGATGAGAGAACGGGACGGGATACGATCTGTGATGTTTTCAAATGTTGGTAAATGTAAATAGTCGCTAGTATACACAGCCTCATGTTTCGTGGAGGAATATGCACTGCCTTGAAGGAGTTTATGCCATTGTATGGTAAGCAGCCCTACCAATTTAATCAAGCAGATGAATGAATTTGATCTCGATCGATTGGACTGACCAAAGTTGGAAGTATGGTTTTGTTATCAAGATAACTAGTGAAACAACAACTTGTGTTGTTCACGTTTTGGCGTAGCAGAACTCTTATGCTTGGGTAAGATCAGCGCATGGATCGAATCAGCCAAGGGAAGCGAAACAGGATTGCTCCTAGATGAATAGAATTAATTCAGCTGTATGCCTCAATGCCAGGTCTGTCATCCTGCAGCAACCAACCCCTGTCATAACACACCTGCGCAGGTACATGTACATCCCGCCCCAGCTCCGATATAATTGATGATACTATGTGTTCAAGTACTCATATATCCAGTTAACGCTCTGATCCTGATTGGTCTTAAGCATTCCCTAGCCATAGTCGAAAGATTTTCATCTGGCCCCCAAATACTGCACCACTATTCTACCCTATGACGCAGCATCTCATGTTCGGGATCAGAATCCTTGCTCATGGACGCAACAATCTCTAGGTTTCCTTGATCTCGGCACACCCCGGCTCGAGGAGAGCCTCCGTGGGTTTGCCGTCGGTTCTGCCGCCGGACTTGATCGTAAAGAGTTCAGCAAATGCTTCACCAGTATTGAAAGACGCTTCGACTTCGAAGAGGAACGTTTCGTAGTTGAGGTAGAGAAATCCTGGGGCAGCAGTGGAGATTTTACTGTCTAAAGTTAGATGAGCTCTTCCAGAGTGTATTAATATCAGGATATGATAGTAAAAAAACATCATAGCTTTTGTGTTGGGATTACAGGCCGTGCCGGAGCCAAGTTAATGTGCTGTGTCATAAAGTTTCGGCAATAACTTATGGCCAGGTGATCAACATGTAGTATATTGGGTCCCCGAGCATTTGGTGACGAACTTACCCAGATCCAAATCCATGAAGCGCGTTATTCTCATAATGGAGGGTTCCGTCTACCTCGAGCAAAAAGGTATCATTCTCAGCAGTCTTGAGGACATATTGATTTTGGTAAAACTACCGCAAGCCTTGTCAACATAGTTGGACGAGATTTTACAACAAGAGCTTACACTATTCTCCCCCTCTTCATTGACAACAACTCGCTCACGAACTGCTCCAACGGGTAGAATCTCTGCCTCAAACGCACCAGTCACACTTCCTCCAGTGTTTGAAGCCAAAGCAACGACACCATCGGGTGTGGTGGTGTTGGAGGGTATGTACGGCTCGAGAGTCAGCTGCAGAAAGGAGGTGAGCTTTGGTGGTTTGTAGTTGGAATGGCTAGAAGTCGGCTTATCATCTCGCGCGGTGTTGTCGATGGCGAGGCCAAATCCGAGCTGGATGAGGCAGACTTGAGCAATAAGACTGGGACGCATGTTGGTGCTTGGAAATGATTTTGATCAGTGTTCGTGCTAGTAGACGGGATTAGACTGGTTGTTTGAGTTGTCGGATGCAATATGCAGTGACATTTGGTCTCTTTATACACTCCAACCGTGATGCAGCCGACAATTCTTGATGATAGCATTTAGTTCTGTCAGTACTATTCTCATCAAATGCTGAGGTTGGTATTGTTCACTGAGGCTTAGAAAATTCACGGCTGCAGGGATCCAAATCCCAAACTCGGAGTCCGGACAAATATCCCAACCTGAACTGATCCATGTCGCAGATTCGGATACTTTTCGGGAACTAACATGATGTCGGGTGATATATACAACCGCTACTGCTGACTATGGATGAGACTCTTATGCTAAGTTCGGGGGTGATATTTCCCCTTCGTTCTTGATCTAAGTGAGTTGAAGATGATGCTTGGATCAAGATATTACAGTCTAACCAGACCAGTCTATCATTATATGGGGTTAAGATACGGATTTAAGAGCCTTCACATTCAGATTTGCGGAGTTTATGTCGAGCTAGTTGGTGGTGACAAATGATTGTTGGAAACAAGACTACAATATATCGAAGAATGACAAATGAAACAAATGTATTGCTGTGCTTTTGATTACTGTTTCGCCGTATACGAGGAGATGCCCATTCGCATCAACTTTGCAAACGCTGTCCTAAATCAGAGTTAAGCCATCTGCTACCTTGTCTCTTTTGGTCATCAATGATCGGCTGATTTCTGCTAGGTTATGGTGTTCAAAGACATTCTTGCTGTGATGGATGCCATGTACGACACGACATGTACTTGATAGCTGATTTCAACGTCTCTACACTAGGCCATCTACATAATTCCCATATGGCCTATCGCCTTCCACGTCAAACTGCTACCCAGAAGTCATCAATTCAGAAGCTTATCTGAATCAAATCTCTCCATGTTTATATAAATACATGATACAGCTTGCAGAAAGCCTTGGGTAAAGCCGTCAGAGACATCGCGATACCCTGTACATCAGTCCTGATCGAGCACACACGCGGTGGGCGCAATGGCACAGGATTGTATTTCAACGTGTCGAATCATTTCTTTGATTTGGCCTCTTTATCCCATTCCTTCTGCTTCTTGATAAACTCCTCTTTACGTCTCTGATACCCTTCATGAGCCTTACATCTCTCCCAATACTCTTTGAATATCAAACTCGCCTTCTCCTTGTCGTCTTTATCCGGATGCTCATCGCTCTTTGGGAGTTCCTCTCTCGTCCCCTTTTTGTATTTTCTCCCACCCGCATGATTCGCGTACCGTTTTGATCTCGTCATGCCCATCTGGATAAACTTGCGCGTCATGTCCATACCCACGAAATCATCTTCCTTGTCGAATTGTTCAAACTTGGCCCACAGGTCCTTGGCACTTTTCCGGGCTATGGGGACGGTCCGGAAGCGCCAGAGGGGGAGAATGTCGGATTTGTATGGTTCATATGTAAGGACGCCTTGTTCGCCTCGGCCGATGCGATATGCCATTCGATGAGCTTCGGAGACGGAGTCGATTAATCGTGATTTCGAATCGGAGGCCATGGTGTATCTGAGAACTGAGTGCAGTTAGCCTATGAGTCCCAGCTTGTGGTTGATCGACTCACGGGATGAATGCGTGTATCTCATTTGATCATTCAGTAGGGGTAACGATTGGTCATGATATGGAAAGTTTGATAAGTATGTTGGGTCGGTATTGAGTAGCTGTGCATCATGTCAATAGAACAAATTACAGCAATTCAAGTTGGGCGGAATGATGGTTACGTCATGTATTTACTGCTACTCACGTGTGTTGATGATGTTTGATTCATGTCTGCTAACATTAGCGTGTCATGTCGAGGCTAACTTCTAAACACGGTTACATAATAACTTAGTTCACGAGATGCAAACAATTGGGATCTGGTAGAAACCGAGACAGTGAGGAGTGGAAATTGGACATCTGAATGATACCAGTTTCATTCCGACTTTCCTCGACAAACACATATTCCGTCTGACATCGATGAGAAGAGTGTTTGTATTATTCCAACACCAGAGAACAGTCCAATCACAAACAACCCCAAAAGGTTCAATCTCAGCATTATGATTTAGGCATGATTACAATGAAGCCAGGAGAGTAGCTTAGAAAACGGGACAACAGGTGATACTCGTGGGATGTAACCGGTGGAATCAAATATAGTTCGAGAATTGCAGAGAAGGTGACACCTCCTTACTTATCAATGTGACGACAAGGGAGTGGTCGTGATAATCAAGTAATTCTGTTGGAAGAGAGTGACAAGGGGCAAGACTGGAAGATGAAATTGATCTCGAGTTAGGTCTATAATTTCACTCGTACATGAGACTGATCACACATACTCTCTCACGAGGTGCAATTATCCAATGCACCGAATTGACTATCCCGAGGGTCTGTCACCCAACCGGGTCGAAACGTCCGTAGTCTCCATAGGGATTCAGATACTATTGAGGATACCTCTGTGGGACTTCTCTACATCTTCGAATGAGACAACAAGTGGGAACTCGTATTGTCAAGATTCTCATCCATCGTTGCAAAACATGACCTAACTGGATCTTGTCTTTCGATCTATCATCTTGTTCTTGTGCAAATGTACAACTCCACCACTTCAATGCGAGTTCACCGCTGTTGTCATCTTCCCGGTGAATATGTCCCCTGCCGCCAGCCCCAACACCTCCATTGTATATACAAAGCGGTCAACAAGACACCGACTCTCGGGCATACCGTTTTTTCTGTCTCCGTACAATACTAAAAATCATCTGATTTGTTCTCACCGACACGCGGCAGGCCAGTGACAGACTCGGCAAAAGTGACGAAGAAATGCCTCGTTCATGATCCTTCTCAGACAACTGCCGATAAAGGAGATAGGTAGTCTGGGGTATGCATATGTAGTGAACCCTTCTGCAGCCAAGTCTTACATGGTTGGTGGAATGACCCCTAAAGTTGTTTATATCAAGTCGGAGTGTTTGATGCATGAATGGAAGGCTTAGACCGTTTTTTTTATTCTTTATCAGATGGTAATCACAGTTCCATCAAAGAAGACAGCTTGCTCTTTTCAAGGGTTCGTGTTTTTTTCTTGCCGATCTCTCACAATATCAACGGTGGCGACATCCTCGGTGGGCTCCTCCAGGTGAGTGAAGAGACCACGCAGATGGCATCACTCTGTCATCTTACCGTAGTCTCCAATTATTTTTCCTATACAACTCAAAATTTCGTTGATAATTACAAACCCCCTATGATAAATCATCGAAATCCTTGACATTTCTTTGACCGACCTTGTCTTTCACGCACGAACCCTTAAGATAATCAAAGACAGCATCTCGCTACATTTACATGAAACACAATACGGGTCCTCCTGGAAGTTGCCGTACAAGGAAACCCTGCTGCATACAGACAAGCATCAATCGTATTCCATATCCCAGGACGGAGGATCTCGCTGGCCATCAGCCCGAAGTCCGATGTTATTCCAGAATGGGGGTCCAGTTGTCCCCATGTCAAGCCTTAGCTACATTGAGTTAAGAGGCCGCACTCTACTGTCTCACCATTTCAAGCTTCTTTTTTTCTCTATTTTAGACCAAGGTTAGGATGAGTCGAAGTGCGACACAAAGGAGAGCCTAATGTTATGCTTGATAGAATCATCCGTGATCTACTACTACCCTCCGAAAAGCTGAATAGATGTTAGGTTGATGGTAGTGAATTATATTCCTGTAAGTCAAGGTATACGTATCTCCTCTGCAATTGACGGAAACTCTGGCAATAAATATCATATTCGTACTCATGAGCCTTCGTAAACATATCCGACCGGAACTTGGAATTCCCGGAGCCATGTCCTCCGCCTTTCCTCCGTTATAATTACAGAAACATGCGTTTTCAGCTACATGTCAAACCGCTAGTAGGGCGCTACAACCTAGATCTTTGTGACTAGAGGGGACATTCATTGTATGCATTCAGGGGTAGGGGTAAGGTTCATGTCACTCACCCCTGTCACTCACCCACCTCTTTATTCGGGTCAAGCTTTTCTCCTTGGCGTCCTTAATTATTTCCATCTACCTATTCCACCAATCCAGCCTGTCAATCCGGTCCTTGATCAAATTCGGACACGCGGGTCCTACGCAGGATGTAACAGTTGCCATGAGGTCTCGGGAACGGAGACGGCGAGCAGGGGTTCTTCCACCAACCAAGTACGCAAAGCATGTCACATCAAGGGTATGCTTTAAGCTTGAATTGGAAAGTCGGGAGGCGTTGTTATGGTTAATGCTTGATGGGAGTGTTGATACTGACCGACAAGCAATCCATGGCTGCCAGGGAATAACACGAGATTTCTTGTGGCCTTTGCAAATTAATCGTAATTGCCACTGGAAATACGGTGGCTCCTGCAAAGACTAAGGCGCCGAATCAAGTCTCCAAACTTGTATAAATATCACAGTTCCCATCTCGTCTAGACATCTTCACCCAACTCCTCATCCAACTCATCAGGACAACTCACCCAATACCTCATCCAACTTCCCAAGACAACTCTGCCAACATGCATTTCTCCGTTCTTGCCACACTCTCTCTGGCCGCTGCTGCCTCCGCCCAAAGCCTTAACATTCCCGCCCGCAACGGCAAGATCCAGTCGCTCTCTGCTCCCCGCAAGATCTCCGGCTCCGTCGACTTGAAGAATCAGGAGTTCGACCGGGGACGCCCATGCGATTCTGATAAGGATACCGGCTCCGATAGCGCCGTCTTCATCCTCGAGGATGGTGCTACTCTCAGCAACGTTATAGTTGGCGGAGATGCTCTGGAAGGGATCCATTGCAAGGGTGCATGCACTCTCAGGAACGTCTGGTTCCGCGATGTCTGCGAGGGTATGCTTTCCCACTTCAATACACATGTCTTTACTAAAGCATAGTCCTTTGCTAACACTCTTAGATGCCATCTCTGCTCTAGGCAATGGTAACGTCCTTATTGAGGGTGGTGGTGCACAGGAGGCCAAGGACAAGGTTGTCCAGCACAACGGCCGTGGAACCGTCACCATCAAGAACTTCACTGTTGTCAACGCCGGCAAGCTCTACCGCGGCTGTGGCGACTGCACCAACAACGGTGGTCCCCGACACGTCGTCATCCAGAACGTCAAAGCCAAGGGCGTGAGCAACCTTGTTGGTATCAACAGCAACTACGGAGATACTGCAAACATCTCTGGAACATGCGGAAGCAGCGTCAAGAAGGTCTGCCAGGAGTTCAAGGGTGTCTCCAAGGGAAATGGCAAGTCAACCGAAGTGAGCACCACTGCCAACTGCAAGGGCCAGAAGACTCTCCCCTCTTGCTGAGCTGGTTGATACCCGGCTTGGAATGATTCCAAGCTTTCTGTTCCCTGTAGATAGCCTTTTCCCGAAAGGGAGTATATACATACGCATACACTGCTTTTCCATTGACTCGATTGATTGTCGACGTAGGGGGCCACATGATCCTTATGTGAGTGAAGTCACGTGCATATCCAACCACAACTCATCCATCCTATATTCGGGTCTTTAAGCATTTCAATTGAAAGGACAACAGTGGCTGAGAGACATCTGCAACTATGGAGTGTATCGTTATATATCTGGTTTTTTAATGTAGGATCAGTACATCGAGATTCTGGGCTGCCACGGTCCTGGCTTCACAACCCATGAGCATCGATTAAACATTTGGAATAGAATATGAGGCCACCACTTCTTCGTAACAGCCAGCTACTGAGCTAGGTATCCATTGAAACTGCATTTCTGTTCGCGAACTACAGAAGTGAGCCAACTTCGCATTGCTGCGAGGCAGCGTAGGGTCGAAAGATTGAATTGACAAGTCAACGAAGACGATGAATATTGATTTAACTTGATGGCCGAATCGCGAATCAAGAAATCACCTCGACGCTTCATTCCATTGGAAATAACCGAATATCAGTCAGTGTCAGTGGTGAACTTCCCAATGTGGCTTTCGATCAGGTGTTGTCAAGCCTGACGCTCATGTAACCACTTCTACTCAAGACTTATTTCTCCAGCAAGAAAGTACAGTCAAATAGCCTTGTCTTTCCAGGTCTGCTTTTTTCAATCTATCCATTCGGTTGGAAATTCCATTTGCTCCCTCTTACCTATACACTCCTCGTTTACGCCAGCAGTCATTTTCATCTCGAAGCCGTTGTTTAGCTTTTCAACAAAGCCTCTCACGAAGTTCGTTCTTCTTATTCGTCTGCGAGTAAAGTCATGTTGCAACTGTCTTCCCATCAACTCTGTCCTCTTCTTTTCCGATTCGACATCACAATGGATACCACTCAGGCCATCGATCTTGCCGGCGTTGTCTTGTACATCTACCGCGACTACCAGCAAGCCGAAGTCGACCGTGTAGTAGCCGCAGAGTCCTTCCAGATGGAACAGGCGCGCACCAAGCTCGTAGAGAGACTCAATGCAGCAAACCTCGGTCTTCAATCTCAGGAGCAACTCATACATCATGCGATTAACCAGTAAGTCGACATGTTACGGGGGTAAGCTGCCTATTGATGCTGACGTTTATCAGTTCCGTCAGCTCCTCCTTGATCGACGAAGCTGTTGCAGTCAAGTTCGAAGGCACAGGTCCTGGCATGCTGTTGGTTGGCGAGGTCAGAAAACGACTGAATGCCGGCAGACAAGCCAATCCTAAGAAACCGCTCGTTCAGAGATCCTTGGATAGCTTCTTAGCTCCCAAGACTGCCACCGCGCCTGCTCAAAGCCCATGTAAGTCCTCGTCTGCCATTCCACCTTCTCATCTAACATGTTAATCTCTTCGGCGTCTCGTCTTGGTGTTACTCTGACTACCAACAGTCGCCGTCCTCTTTTTACTCGGGATCCAAATGCACAAAGCACGTCAGCCCGCGTAACGAGGTTAGCAACCAGAAATACTACTGGTGATGGTGGTTTCTGGAGTCGTTTTGTTATTACTTTTATCACCAGCATACATGCCTCTCATCATGCATCATGCACTTACCTGTCATCATCCTCTGTACACCTTACCATATCTCACCCTACCTATAGTATGCCCCATCCTCCGCCCCCTCAACCCTCCGTATCCCCTATATCGGGTCTGCCAATACTCTTTACGAAAACCCTCTCCTAATTTTCGGCTATCCCCTCCCTACTTGACAGGCCGTAACCTATACCAGCCAAGCCTTCGTGAAAGATAATGGCGACGAAGACAACATTAGCCTTCCAGATGCCGACAAACCACAGGATGACCCTGATGGGGAACCTCGCGATCGGTTCCTGGATGAGAATGGATTGATTCGTGTTGTCTCCCAATGTCCACTGATTGATGAGCCAGACATCATGTCGCCTCACGGAAGAGTGCGTTGACGCGGACTGAATGGCCAATTATCAATACGGGGTCTCCCCTACGCATCAAAGTAAAGCCAGGGGAAGGCCTAAGATTCATCAGATCCTTAGGTAACCCTTTATATAAGGCTTCTTAAAGTTAGTGCTACTTAGAGCCTTAAGAAATGTTGCCCTCAAATGTCTATGAGTCTGGATCGATGCCGACGATATTAGCATATCACGAGCTGCTATATGCTATGCGACTGAATGACATGCTACATAGGTTCATACCACGGCAGAACGACATTTAGCAAAAGCAAAGTGGACAATAAGAAGAAGCACAAGCAATCTATCACGGAATCCCTCTGCCTCTCCCAAAGTAGTACCTGTTTGACTTGATGTGCGCTGCAATCAACCAACGCACAATCCATTGACACTTCACACAACATAGGATCCTCCAAGCTCACTCACGCTGGCCATGTAATTTCTAGCAGCCCGATCTTGTTCTATAAGGCCTCTTATGTATTTCCGCAATTTTGGGAAGTCCCATGCAAGGCACTTCTCGTTGCTATGTCTACGGTGATGTTGAACCAGGTTAACACAGGTTTCGGATGCCTTCCCACAATCTCAGAAGCCGCGCGCACAGGGCCTACCAGAGCTTTGCACCATATGATGCTAAATTTGGCGCCCCTGACATTTGAACGCCTTCCCACGTTCTGGGATTCCAAGTGAGAGAGTCGTAGAACTCTTTATCGATGGCAACCTCGTTGGCAACATCACTGGAGTTATATGCTCCGAGTCATAGTCTCATAGGTATTAAGATATAATCAGTTTTAGCAATGCTAGGTTATGGCGTTGATGCTACTGGATTGGGTGGAGTAGTGTGAACAATCGACACAGGATATCAGGGTGTTCTAAGATAATGCCGTCTATATTTACGAGGTAGATCTGATGACGATGACACTAGCAATAGCCAAGGATAGAGGAGTAAAAGGACTCCTTGATATCCTAGAGATCAAATCGATCCAGTGAAGCCATGGTTATTGGCTGCACTTCAAATACTCATAGTAAACTGGTAGAGAATGTTGAGGAGAGACGAAAAAGACAAATCATATGAACGTTAAGATAGCGTGTGGGCTTTCCCGGTAAATTGGTAGAACGAACCTCGGATAGAATGGTATAAGACCTGAACGACAGCTTCGAGAACGACAAGAACTACCTATAAGTGCAAGGTCACACAGAACACTGTCGAAATGAATAGGTTAGGATAAGAGAGAGGCACAATGGCAGTGACGGGCCGCAGGAGAGGGTCAAAGAGAGAGAGGAGAAGATCCAAGTAGCATGAAAAGAACCACTTCATCTTGGACGGGTGGACTGGTTGAGGCAGCTGAGGGGATTATAGCAGGTACTCGATTCGTCCAAAGATGAAACATCATGGATTCTTTAGGTAAGATATAAACTACAGTTTTAGGAAGCTTAGTCCATAAACTTATAAGAATTGGGTATTATGAGGTAAAGATCAGGGTGTCTGCCGCCGCCGCCGCCGACGCGATGGCGAGTTGCGTGTAAATCGATGACTTCAAGGTTTGGAGGAGCCAAGTCATAGATCTCATGTAGACACGCAGTGCACGCATTCCAGAACGGTACATAGGGCGAGACCCAACAATGCGCCACGGCGTTTGTGAGGAAATTCCCAGGTCTCTAACTGCCGTGAGAGCAATTTTGCCAATCACCCTGGTCAAGTAAGCGTAAATTGAAGCGAGGCTCGGGATTATTGATAACGGGGGTAAAACTATACGAATTGACCTAATCATCGCATGGGTTCCCTTTATGAACATCGGCTCCGGAATTCGTTAGCATGGATTTCATGGATTTGGTATATACGTGATAAGACATGAAGGCTGATGCGCTCTGTAAGTAAGATACAAGAAAAACCTCATCGAGCCCCAACTGCTCTTTGTTCACCCAGCAGCTGCCTTCTGCCATCCTGACTAACAATGACCTGAAGCCCTGACTCAAAGGACTTCGTCAACAGCTTTGTTCCCGACGCCGGAGTATCTAATATAGAGTATCTTAACGCGGCCAAGGCCCTGAGTTTCACGAGGAAACCCAATCGAACCACTGCGTCGGTCTGATCAGAGCCCCAATATAATTGGTCGAAGCTTCTGACATGTGAAATGGCTTTTTGACTGTACTTTCTAACTGAGAGCGATGTGATTGAAATGACTATCAATGAAGGCAGATCTGTAGGAGCTCAAGGCATGAATGATATGAGAAGTTCGGAGGTTAGGGGAATTAAACTGCAAATGACTTGGTGATAACTTCGAGTATGTCCACCATACATGTTCAGTCAATGCAGGTAGCTAAGTCAGTTGACAATGAATAACAGTACGGGAATCATCACAAGTAAATGGAAATCGTTGTGGTACCAGAGCAATCTTCTCATATTCACCAAAATTACTAAGCACTCACAACAACCAGGCTACTCATCCTCAGATGACGATTCCTCATCCTCCTCTCCGCCCACCATCACCGTGGCAACTCTGCCACTATCATAAAGCTCCTTGTAGAGCTTCCTCAATGCCACAGCCTTTATGAAGGCTTTCCCTCCACTACTCATGTCGACTTCAAAAATCGGTTCTCCTCCCTTGGCCGTCTTTCCCTTCTTCCCCTTGCCTTTGCCATTTTGATCGCCCGGTCTGAGGACAGCTTTGCCAACGTAAATGTCCCCCACAATTACAAGGCCGCACTTACTTCGCGTAAGCATGACGTTAAGACGAGAAGTATCGGCTGTAAAGCCAGGACCAGGCCTCGGGTGCGCAGTACCAGTAACTGCAATGACGATGTCGTTCTCCTGCCCTTGGTATGAGTCGATGGTAGCTGCCTTGGGCATACCTGAAAGAGCGACGGCATACTCAGGCCACTTGAGTCTGCTGTTGATGGGCTGAACATTCGCAGCGTATGCGGTGATGATGGTGATGCGGGCAGGGTCAATATTCTTTGCCACCACGAAGTCAAATGCAAAGTCCAACGCAACACTGATCTGGTCGATGCTTTTCTTGGACCCAGACATCTCATCCGTCTCAACTCTAGAACCCTCACAATGGATGAAGAAGGGTGTCAGCTGACCGTCTGGAGAAGGGGACAGGTCTGGAAACCGAGCACAAGCGAAAGACTCAAGTTCTCTACCAATGGCAAACTCAGGTAGGTGGATGCGTCGACTGTCATCATAAGTAAAGGGTACGTCGGGATACGTGATCCTGGAAACAGTGTCAAACATTCCAATCGCC
Organism: Fusarium dimerum; assembly: GCA_013623525.1. Lineage (NCBI taxonomy): Eukaryota > Fungi > Ascomycota > Sordariomycetes > Hypocreales > Nectriaceae > Fusarium > Fusarium dimerum. The sequence continues at coordinate 67,540 of JABGLY010000168.1, forward strand.
ATTCGGAGCTGTGTCTTGAGTCGGTAGGTAGGGATTCCGCTAGCCTGTAGATATTCCAAGCCAGAGTACTTGGCGTCCAGCGCAAATCGATTGACATAATCGTTGGAACCAGGTATCTGCTCGTTCAGTGCGAAAACTGGAGGGCTCAGTTGCCTAGCATCGCCAAAGAGGAAGCATGGCGTCAGTGTATTGCCCCAGGCGCAAAGGAGGTCGCTTCGTGACATGTTGGCCGCTTCATCAATTACAACACCACCAGCCATATGCTTGAAGCGTGTGATGCGCTGGTCGTTCACTGAGGCGGCTGGGGTAGAGCAGAGGAAGTCGGCACATTCAGGCAGGAAATCGATGTAGGACTTGGCGCCCTTCATGCAGTCGTCAAAGTTTGCGGCGACCAGGAACTCGTCCCAGCTCAAGCTACCCGTCACCAAGGCACGCAGGTCGGCCAGCTCTTCGTCGTCGTCGATCACCGTCTGCAAATCATACAGAACCTTGCTGTCGTCTGGGTGGAGCCGTCCAATAGGAGAGCGAAGTAGAATCAAAAACCAGAATGCACTGGATAAGTGTAACTTCCACTTGGATGCTCGACGGAAGAGAGAGTTGGGAGCTGCGTCGTCGGCCTGGTAGGGATCCATAATTAGATTCTGGAATGCCTTGTACTCATCATTGATGTTGTAGCAGCGGACGACAAGATTATGACGACGACGGGGGAGTGAGTCCTCGGGCTTTCTTGCTTCGTTGTAACGCTCAACTACAGCACGGTTTCGTTGGTCGAGGCGGCTGGCAAAGTTATCGATGGCAACATTGGTCGGAGCCGAACAGAAGATTCGACCGAATTTCGCCTGCATGGCAAGAGTGGCAGCGACACCAGCGGTTGTCTTTCCGAAACCAGGACCCTGGACAGTATGTCAGCTCTCGTTCATACGACGCAGATTCATACGTTACTTACACCCGTGATGATTCCAAGTCCAAGAGGGCGGTTGCTCAGGTAAGAGCGGAAGCGAGCACGATCTTGAGGCAAGACTTCTTGAATAATGGCGTCGGCGTAGTTTGGGTCAACACCATCGAGAAAGTGCTCAACAGGAAGTGAACGCAAGGTGGGAGGTGCATCCTTCAATGTCAAGGCTTGCATTGCTTCGAGCAGACTCTTCGGGCCAGACTTTGACATCCAGTTCCAGAAACCCTTGCCACGTAAAAGGGCGCGATGGAGGTCCATTCTGTCTTGTACCTTTTCCAATCCGCAGCGCTCGTCTTCATTCATCTCTTCCACAGAAAGCATACGTCCTTCCTCCACTGGATCTCTTGGAAGTCCCCATTTCTCGAAGTTGGAGGGATCGGCAGCTGGGGTAAAAAGGTTGGCGGCGTTAACCTTACGACGGGCTTCAGGAAGTTGTGACCTAAACTCGAGGCCGATGCAGTTCTACTGCTCTTCATCCTTTGCCCTTGCTCGGTTTGCTGATGAACGGTCGCCAAAACTTTTCATCTCGTATGGTGGATAGACAGGCTCGAGAGGTCGTCTGACGCGGAGGACGAGCTCGAAAGGTTTCGTGGGGTGGTCGGAGAGGAGGGGGAAGCCGCCGGGGTATGGAACCATACTTGCATCCCTGTTTGTGGTCAGCAGATGAGCAAAAAAGAGATCATAAATGCATACCAGATGTCATGCTCTTCGTCGTCGTCGTGACAATTGAACATTTTGACTTGTAGAATCTCCTGCTTCGCAAGACGACGCCAAGCATTGTCATATCGAGAACGGAACTCTTTTGCCATGGCGATGATGATAAAGAAGTGATCGGAGTCGTCATCACCAAGGTCGTCAGCAGGGACAAAGTAGCCAGGAAGTCTGATTTGTGCGATCTAGTAGGGTGTTAGAAGCAAGTTGGTTGGTTTCCAATCTAACATAACCTACCTCATTGCTCGCATCATCGAGCCACATGATATCTTGAACAACACCCTGGACAAGGGCAGTGACATGCGTTAGATCACTGGAGTGGCTAAATTCGGTGTTAGTTTCGTGCTACACTCTCAAATGGTATGCTCACCTGAAGTTTGCGGCGAACTGATGGCCTCTGTTCTCATTCATGTCATCCTTGAATCGCTCAACGTCCCAGGCCTGATTCTCGCTATATGGGTAGCGGAAGATGGGAGGCTGACGATCCATCTGGACGTGCTTGGCAACCTCAACGGCAGGCATCGAGATAAGCAGAGTAAACTCATCTTGTCTGAGGAAGTCGTGCAGTGTCAAGCTACCAGCGATAGGCTTGCCTTCGTTGACCCATCCATTGATTTCAGCATCAGGACTGCTGAAAGGTGTACCATATCCAATGATATTGGGCTCCTCCCCGTGGAATGAGACAACCACTTGTGCCAACCCCTTGTCTCGATTCTTGGCATCAGGGAATCGATCGACGAGCGACTTGGGAGCCTCTTTGACTGTGAACTGAGCGTTGCGCGGGAACTGAACTGTGATCTTGTGCCAATCACAAGCCTCTATCGTGACGGTCGTCATCGATACTGGGAATACGTTAGTCAAACGTTGATGCCATTAGAAACTGCAGATGCTTACGCTCGTGTCGCACGCCAAAGCCATCATGTTCATTGTCTGTCTGACCTTTTCCCAGTGGAAATGATATCCAGAATCCCATCCATGAGTCGCGATCCTGAGGACAGTGGCAGCCGAACTTGGATGTGAGCTTCGTTGACACTCCGAATTTCGGCCCAGCGGCGATGACCGAGTTACCAGCACTTTGTCCATGTTAGCGGTCGTTGGCTGTGCATTTATGATCTGATAGTCGGTTATACTTACAGAACTGCACACTCCCTGAAATAAGTAGAGTTGGTGGGTGTTTGCTGCTGAGGTTGGCTCGAGGCCGAGGATGCAGTCTGTGGGTGTGACATGACTGGAGATGGGGATACCAAATTTCGGTGTTCTGATTGAAAGAAGAAGAAGAAAGAGAGGTCGAAATCTGTCCGCGACTTGAAAGATGTGGAGGATCCTGAATGCTGGTAAACCAACTGAACGATTCTCGCGAGAGACACCGTATTCAAGGAACCTTCACCAAGTCTCAAGTCTCACAACTTTCCACCAGCCTTCCTGGCCTCCTCAACAACCACGTGTCCGCTTCAACCAGGGTGTCTAATGACAAAGTCAAAATGAACGGCACGCGGAGCGAAACCGTCACCAAGGGATCAACTTTCACGAGGGTGCAGATTCGACCGTTCGGGCACCCCTACGGACGAAAGAGAGAGAAAAAAAGATGATAGACCTGACGTCTATCGTGAACCTGAGCACTGAGTTGAACTTACTGCAAGCAGTAAGTTGACACGCAAAGAGTAGGTTGATGGTGAAGAAGAAAGAAGAAGAAGAAAAGAGAGGAGGAGAAGCAGAGCAGACGATATCAACAACGGTTTCAAGTTTACTTACGTAGTGTAACTTTTTTGTTTGTTGGTCTAAGATCCGAGCAGGTTGGCGCTCAGAGATACCTCTCTTTGCTAGTGTACGCCGTAGTAAACATAAGTACCTCTTTGCATCTGATGGCCGTCAAGGTACTTGAAACCATATTGCTTCAAGAGTGGGCACAAAACAACGACATACTGTAACAGTAAAGGGCAAGGCACTGGAAGTTATGGCTGAGCGTTGTCCCCACCCCCCTGAGGCCGCCTGGATACCTAGGCAACAGTTATTGCGAAATCAAAACACAAAGGTTGGCATTTGATCTTTGTTGGCCAAATGCGTTTGCTTACTTCGTTTACAAGATACACGCAAAATTACACACAAACTCAGAGAATTACTTATCTTGGGAGAAACGAGATCTTAAACAGTTTATGTCAACGGAAGTGCAGTGTTACAGGGGAAGAAAAAGAAGGCGAAGAAAGGAAACCCTACTGCGAATAGCATTGGTGATGTGCTTTGTTTGCGCACGATGATATTTTGATATTGGTGTTGTTGATTGATGCCTGGAAAATGTGGTGGCGTTGGAGGAATAGTGGATGACCCGCTGGACTTTTAGTGGACTGTGCCCTACAACCTCAACTTTTCACGCAATCTTGACCTGTACTCTGTAGGTACTTGAGGATAAACAGCCCTATCCCCAACGTCAGCGTTGGTAGGGAACAGTTCTGTTTAGCTCAACGGCTATGGCCGTTTTGTGAACCTAACTTAGTATCTCCAGCCCGTACTATCAAGTCACTGTTCGAACCCGACACTACGGCGCCGTTGACGCGGGTCGTTCAATGTTTCTAATGACATGGGTCGGGTCGAGAGTTTCTTTTTTCCTTTTTTTTTTATTCCCCAATACCCTTTTTAGTCCTTTTTTTTTGTCCCTCCTATCAATGCCTGTAACATCCATGTGGGTGGATCATGCTTCTGTGGGGTCAAGATGGGGTTTCTTACTGATTGTGATCAAGTGTGGGTGGCATCAGTTGCTAATTGACATCGCAGGTCGATGACAGAAAATCACCTGCGATATGGCAAATGGTCAACGGATCAGACAAGTTTCTTTCCTTTTATCTCAACGCAATTGAGGCCGGTAGCGTACACATGCTGATGCTCCTAAGTATTGCGTAAAATGAATCTGATGAACATGGAAGAAGTCGAAAGGGTCAAGTCAGTGGGACGAAGCCAAGCGTAGGCGATACTGCCTAAACCTTTGAGCTATAGTGGATGGGACTTTGCAGCCATGGGGCTTGAGGCCCTGTATTTATAGTGGAGTACATCCTACGAGGCAGCTGACTTCACCGCTCGAAGGCCTGATTATAGAATGACTGGGAACGGGAATGGTGAGTTGACTTTGATTTTAGGACAATGGAAGTCGGTGACGGCGTCAAACCACTCAACAGAAGCATCCTTGTCGAAGCAGATGCTGACCTGAAACTGCACTATTGGAACAAAAATCTTGGTCCTGAGAGCTCTTGCGTCGGTTAACTGGCAGTCATTAAACTTCCGTAATACTCTCTACAGAAGTCTTGTACAGAATAGTTGCAGGCTTGGAGGAACTGGCCTAGTAGACTATCAACGACCACCCCGTTACAGCATATATACCTACCTGACTTGATAAAAGCACATCAGCACGTTAACGTTAACCACAGATACCTGCCCATGGTTTTATCGAACCCAATATACACGGCAGTCATAGAGTACGGGTTCACCTGTTTGATTGTTCAGATGCATCGATCCTCTCCGCGATGATTATCAACCTCGACTATGTAACCGGCCATTTAGAAACTTCACTAAAACGTCACACAATAAGGCCGGGACTAAGCAAAGGTCACAGAACATAAATTAGATTGAATAAAACTGCGAAAGGCATTAAATATGATTAAAGTAATCTATCGTCTAGATGATATCAAAACCCTACTACTCTTATCGCAAAATCATTACAGGAAAAGTCCAACAATAAGAGGGACAAACAGCATGGCACCTGAGGCCTTGAGAGCGCTGCCAGCTCCGACAACAGCAATAGGTGTAGCCGAGGGAGTCTCTCCAACCTGGAGACCCTCAGTAGGAGAGGCGGGAGAGGTGACAACGGGGGGGACGTAGGTTCCATCGGAACCCTCGCCGGATCCGGTGTTGTCCTGGCCGGCACCCTGGGTAGGGACGGCGTACGACCCAGTAGCAGTGGCGGAGACAACACGGGAGAAAGTGCTCAGAGGCTGGGCCTGCTCGATGCTGGTCTCAGCAGCGCCGTTAGGGACGGTGACCTGGTTGGTGACGGTGACAGTAGCCTCAACAGTGCTGGGAGCGTTGCTGGGAACCTCGACAGTCTTGGTGACAAGCTTAGTGCAGGGCTGGAGAGTGGTAACGTCGGTAGTGATGACGGTAACGGTGACAGCAACAGGCTTGGAGGAAACAACAGCAGGAGTGTCAGGGGACTCGTTGGAGTCGGTGGCGACGGGGACAGCGGTGGCAGTGGCAGTGGCAGGGCAGACGGTCACGGTCGACATGACTGTGGACAGGATGATCTTCTGGGTGTACTTGGCGGGGCAGTTGATGACGTTGACGGCGCACTTGGTGATGGTGTAGACGCGAGTCTCACGGACGGTGCTGGTGATCATGCCGGAAGCATCAGGGACTTGGGTGATGAGGGAGTCATCAGCAGAGGTGGTGGCCACAGGCTTGGAGTCAGAGCCGGTCTCATAGTCAGAGCCGTCACCGTTATCCTTGCCATCGTCCTCGTTGTCGTTGCCGTTGTCCTCACCATCATCGCTGTTGTCGTCGCCATCGTCGCTGCCATCATCCTCACCATCGTTCTCGTCGTCACCATTATCCTTGTTGTCATCACCGTCATCTTCACCATCATCCTCACCGTCGTGGCTGTCATCGTTGTCGTTCTCACCATCATCGGAGCCAGATCCGCCGGTAGCTTCAGGGACGTCACCAGAGGCAGTCGTAAGGCCAGAGCCGGGCTTGTTGCCGACAACAGTGGTAGCGGTACCGTTGCCGTGGCCATTGCCAGGAATCGAGACGTAAGGAAGGTCATGGCCTGCAGTGGCAGAGACGTGGCCATCGAGACCACCAGAAACGGAAACGTCAATGCCGCCAGTAACGCCGGGAACCTCAATGGAAGCAGTGACATCAACGCCGGGGTGTCCCACGGTGACAGAGGCTCCGAGACCGCCAGAGACAGAGATGTCGAGACCGCCAGTGGCCTCAAAGCCGCCAGAAACACCAACAGAGGCACCGGGAAGGTCAAGCGAGGCTGTAACATCGACACCGGGGTGGCCGAGAGTGACAGAGGCTCCGATACCACCAGAAATAGTGGCTCCGACGCCGCCCGAAACGGAGACACCAAGCTCGCCGCTTGCAGTAACACCGGGAAGGTCAGCGGAAAGAGTGACATCGCCACCGAGCTCAAGACCGGCAGAAGCAGAGACATCAGGAACCTCGACAGAGACGGAAACATCGGCACCACCAGTGTGAACACCAGAGGCGGTAATCAGGCCAGACTGGGTGATAGTAGGTCCCTCGACGTCGCCGCCGGCGCCCTTCTTGAAGTCGCCAATGAATCTACCGCAGGTACCACGATCCTTCTGGTCATAGGTAGTCTTGGTACCCTTGGCAATGTCGACGCTGGCGGATGGCACAAGGCCGAGATCAAGACCAGCTCCGAAGTTGAGACCGCCTCCGAGGCTAAGGTCCAGGTCGGAGTCGAAAGCAAGACCGACGTTGCAGCTGAAGTCGCCAGTGATGGAGATGCCGGCGCTGCCGCTTCCAGTGATGACAGCAGCATAGTCAAAGAGGTTGACCCAGATGGCAGCTCCGAAACCAGCGCCTGCCCCGATGTTCAAGATGGGAAGACTGACGCCAGCTCCGCACGTAATCTGGTTTCGAAGACGGAGTCCAAGGTTGAGGTCGATTCCGACGCCGAGATCGACCTCGGCGCCGACAGCAAGAGGAAGAGCCTTGGTGACAAGGCCGTCGAGGTTGAGTCCGACCACTTCCTTGGTCAAAAGACTGATATCGATGTATGCTGACTCGGCAAACTCAACATAGACACCAGCGCTCAGATCGACAGCCGCTCCACAGCCGACGATCAGGTCAAGAGCAACAGCAGCTCCGAGGTTGGCGGAAAGTCCGGGGACGATCAACTCAAGCTCTCCAGAAGTGAAGAGCTCGACGCTCTGCTGAATACCAGCCGATGCCGAGAGATCGACCTCGACATAAGACTTGATGCCACCGAGGCTGACTCGGACACTCGGGGCCGAGAGGAAGTTGCTCACCAGCTGAAACCCGACATCACCAGAGATCTGGCAGGAGGGCAGGTTCAGACCGAGCGAGATGGCGGCAGAGGTACCAGCCTCAACAGAGCCGTGACCCTGGAAAAGAACATGGTCCTTCCAGCTGTTGTCAAGGCTGCAAGAGGTCTTCTTGCCGCTGAAGGAGCCGGACAATCCGGCACCGCCACCGAAAAAGGTAGGAGTAGCATCTACCAGAGATGCAAGACCTCCCAGAGCGGGGAGGAAGTTGGAGAAGCGCATGGCTTTTTTTGGGTAAAGAGTGGTAGTAGAGATTGGTAGTAGTTGTGATAGATGTATGAAATAAGCGAGTGACAAATGAAACGAGTGATCAAAAAGAGAGGAAAGGAAATAAGGAAAAAAAGAAAGATACAGAAACGATTGAAACTGGACTGAAGAGAGAAGGAAAAGGTGTAATGGGAGGATTGAATGATGGTCTTATATACATCATGTCTGCCCAGATCACCAACACCGCACGTCTCTTCTTCGGCCGTAGTCGCCCATCTCATCGGCAGCACCACCCGGGAAACGCCTTTGTTTCATGTTTCGCTCAGGATTTTCCAATTTTAGTCCCGAGCACGATCCATGAGCAGCAGGGATTCTCAGCTGGATGGTCCAATTTTGGGGGTGGACATGATAAAATCACCGACAATGTGCTCGGATGTTTCAAGGACTTTGGGCGTAATAAGCGTCGAAACGGTGAGGGCTTGGACGTCAAGTCAAATGATTTAACATGGAATGAAATGAAGTGGTTGGTTGAGGAAGAGTGATCAGTCGTTTTGATGTGTCTGTCAACATGTCTGAGACTGAATGAATAGTGATCTTCTACGTTGTTACATCGCAGTGTCTACTCACAATGAAAAGAGAAATTGACCAACAAGCGAATCACGCAGCGTAGTATCATAAATGCTCATCATAACTTGCTCCTGTACTTGCCGAAATGTTTCCCCATCGCTAATCTCCCGTCCAGCCTTAGACAAGAGACTAGCACTAGTCTACCTGAGCTAGAGCTTCAACATCAGGTCAGATCAACGAGAAGCTATGAACAAAAAGTGGTCCCGAGATGTTTCATTTCTCAAGTTAAACAAATTAATTGTCCCTCGACAGCAAGGGTCATCCTTCTTATTTCGATAGCTCTCCCACCAGAAGTCTGCTAGAACCAGAACCATCGATTGGTGAAGCTTTGGGGTTTTTCTGGAAATAGAATGGTCTTGAAGCCGTGCGTTTGGTCTTGATTGCTTTTTTGCGGTGGTGACGGTCATGGCTACGATTCATGACACGAGTGTGCGGTCGGACAATGTGGACATGATGTATCATATTGACTGAGTACCCTATATGATGTTATTGAGTATGATGTTGAATCCATTCGGAAGAAGGAGAGAAATGGTCTGAAATGTCTATTGTAGCTGACCCAACAAGATATTTCTGTTGTAGTGGCCATATTATAGTGACCATACCCCAGAGATAACCTCAAATGTTCCGATAACCCTGGACATTCAAGAGAACACCATATAACCGTTGGGTAAGTGGCCCAACCTTGCTGAAACTCATCCAGAATCTATCCGTGACTTAATCCTATTTCGGGATCCTATTCATCAGTCCCTGCGTTCTCACAGACCACGATCGAGCAAGTTTATCACGATCCACGGGAGGATTCGAGCAATGACTAACGTCACTGACTCGGTGTGGAATCAGGGTAAATATAGTATCAACTAACAGTGCTTTTTCTTCTCACAATACGTACAGCACATCCTGCAATCACAAGTCACATGCAGCAAAATCAAAAGTAGTCATTCACCTCCCATCGATGTCGTGCGCTTGGACGAGCTGGATTGTGGACACCTCAGGGGCCGTCCGTAAGGCCTACCCGTTCCAGTTAGACTACCCTCCATCAGGAAGATTCCGCCATATCCGAGCACATGTGGGCTATCAGGGTCCTACACTTTCTCTGGTACTCCCGTTGTTGCCAATATATTGCACGTACGGATGTCAACTTATCACTCAGGGGTGGTCACGGGAAAGACAGCATTTTATGTACACATTCAATTGATCTACTATATAACAAAGAAGATATCGTGTACTCCAACTAAGCTATCCACTAGTATCCCTGACGTCCACGGAATCGTCTTGTTCTTCGGCTCTCAGTGGTGTTGCCTACACGGAAGTTGGCAATCTTTTGAGCCGCATGCTCAGCCGTGATCATGATGATGGCCTGGGTGTTGCCAGTCGGCATGTCAGGGTGGATAGAAGCGTCAACCACGAACAAGTTGTCAGTTCCGTAGACTCGAGTATCGAGATCAACCACATCAGTTCCGTTGGCAACACGGCCGTCTGAAGTTCCCATACGGGCACTTCCTGTCCAGTGGTCTCCGCTGATGAGCTTAGTGGAGATAATATCGTCGACGGTTGCACCGGGGGTGATGTAGCTGAGGGTAGAGTTGGGGGTGTCGACGCGGTCCAACCAGGACTGGATGAACTGGGACATGGCGAGGCGATCGTTCTCATCGATCAACCATGGCTTGGTGTTGAGAACGGTGTTGCCGGTGGCTGTGATGCCGAGTTCTCCCTTTGTAGTTGTGCCATGGGTCAAGAAGGTTCGCAGCGTGATCACACCCGAAGCCATGGCCGATGCTGTGCCCTGGAGGTAGCGAACACGGCCGTCAGCTCCCTTGATGGAAGTCCAAAGGTGCATACGTTGAGCTGCCTGGGTCATGACACCGGATCCTTGGTAGTACAGGTCCAGATCCTGCTCTGGGGGCTCGGAGGCGACCTGGTTGAAGTTGTAGGCGGTGAAGTTGGACTTGTCGTTGAACTGCAGCATGACCTGTGCGTGATCCTGGAGGTTGTGGCCGACGGGGAGGTCAATGAAGTCCGCCTCATCAGGAAGAATAACACCAGTATGGGCAGCGCCCTTCTTGACAATGGCGAGAGCATCGCTTCGGCCAATGCCAGAGTTCCAGAGGATACGGGGAGTCGACATGGCTCCGGCACCGAGAACCACCTTTCCGTTGGGCTTGAGGTTGATGATCTGTCGGCTACCATCTTCGGCAAGAATGAGAACGCCAGTGATGGCACTGCCCTTGCGGATCGTCTGAATGACCTTGGTGTTGAGCTTGAGGGTAAAGTTGGGAAGGTCCAGAGCGTCGGGAATATAAGTGCGTGCAGGGCCGGCGCGCAAGTTGTTCTTGATAGACCAAGCGGGACGACTGTAGATGTTGTGCTTTTCGTTGGGTGACTCAATCGAGTCGACCTCGTTCCAGCCGTCCTTGTCGAGGAATGACGAGAGAAGTCTGAAGGTATAGTCGTTGTAGTACTTGCCGTCATCTGAAGGGAGGGTGGTGCCAGGGTTGCGCTCATACAGACGAGCAGCTGCGTCGGAGACATCCTCCCACTTCCAGCCCTTGGGCCAATAAGTCCAATCATGCTCAGGAGGGTGGATGAAGTTGAGACCGTTGATGGAGGACGAACCACCGAGAAGGCATCCAGCTGCGGAGGCAGTATCGGAGCAGAATTTGGTGCCGGAAACGGCGGACAAGCTGGAGCCGAGACTAGGAATGTCATAGGCCGTCAGGGTGTCGTTCCAGGGGAGTGCTTGGGAGGAACCGAGGGCGACGGTGTTGGAGGGACCTCGCTCGATGAGGAGAACACTGGCGCCAGTCTCGGCCAGGCGGACGGCGGCGATGATTCCTGCGGGGCCTCCACCAGCCACAATCACGTCGTAGGTCGTGTTGAGTGTGGTGGGAGGAGTGACGGTCGAGTTACCGGGAATTGTAGAGTTGTTACCGGGAATCGTAGAGTTGTTACCAGTGCCAGGGGTAACACCAGTTCCGGGGCTAGTCTCGGCAGCAGCCCAAGAAGCCCACTGCTCGTACAGAGCACTTTGAGCCTCAGCAACGTCCAAGCCGAACTGTCCGAAACCAGCGCCATGGTATGAGAGAGTGGCAGCAGTGTCGGAAGGAGTCTCTGGGTTCTCGATCGATCTGGCATATCCAAGAACAGGATTCTCGTTGAGAAGACTGGTCGACTCTTCAAGAACACAACCCTGGCAGAGGAAAGTGTACGAGACGTGGGTGGTGTTGATGAAGGTACCGTTGGCGATTGGCAGAGCAGCAACGTCGGTAGCCGTGTAGACATCCGGGTTGGCGTACGATCCGGCAACTCGGAAGGATGTCTTGATCTCATCGCCGTCGGTCCAGACAACAAAGAGAAGACTGTTCAACATACCTCCCCTGAGGGAAACGGAACCCCATCCTGCGCTGTCGGTAAGGGGAACGACGATCTTGCCGATAAAGTCAGTGCCCAAAGTCTCGGGAAGGGCGATGCCAAAACTGAAGTCCGACTTCCAGTACCGTTGAAAGTCGATTCCAGTGTCAGGGTCAGTGAAGGCCGTGGCTCGAAGACCCTGGGCGGCAGCCGAAGCAGCAAGGCCGAGGGAAGCAGCAAAGTTGAAACGCATCTTGAGCGATGAAAAGAGTGTATAGAATGAATGGACAAACCACCAGGGTTTACAAAGAATGAATGAAGGAAAGACACCGACCTAGCGGCGTGTGAGAAAGAGAGATGGGCAAGATGCAGACCTGTCGAGCATGACACAGACAGGAGAGGGTTGACGATATTTAAGCATCTGTCAGTCGCCATCCTTACACTCAGTGCACGCTGAACCCCAGCCATGATTACGACTTGATGTCAACGTCGAATCCCCCTTAATTACCCACAATAGGCATCTCTGCCGTCACTTCGAGAAGGTAACAGGGATGGGGATAGCGTCAAACCCAAGTTTCAAGCATATAAGTCGCCATGGCAATCCAAGGATGCGGATTGGTCCGCTTGGGATTGAGAGCTGGCATGTTCCCGCGTACCAAGAGATTTAATTCCCGTCGTTGTCGGGAGTGTCATGAATAATGGGGATTGTGTGATTGGTGATTTGGAGATGGGATGAGTTGAATCCTTGCGTGATATGTGATATCTGCCGCGTCAATGTCTTGTCTGATGAACTTTCTTCTCCATCTGGTCTTGAAACTTGCAGCCAGAATTAATAACAACTGATGGATGAATCACGTCAACCTGTAAGGAATCTACTGGCACAAATGCCGTCAACAAGGATCACGGTGATTGCCGTTTCTCTCTCCGTGGTCCATCTGATTGGTGGAAATGAAATCAGGTTTCCGTATCTCGCTGCAGGGGAGACGTCGTTTCAGGATTGACGATCAAGAACTTGGGTGTTGATAACGTAACATAACCAAATTCATGAGGGAGTTTGCTTATATTCACGAGAAATCTGTTGGTCTACTCTTAATTTCGGAGCGTTTCATACGATGTAACTGGATGGTTTGTGATGGGTCGGCAATGGGTCTGAAGGTGATGACCGGTTGACATGGTGGCAGAGTAGGATTGGAAGTGTATAAGATGGGATCATCACGCCAGAGTTGAGCATGTTTGATATTGTCGTGTTTAAAGACGGAGTAGGACGTCGTTGTTCATAAGACAGTCCTTGTAGACAAGACTGATGACACTAGATTGTCTCAGCTCACGTCGATTCGATGGACTCAACTCTGCGGATGGATTGTTCATGTAACTACCCTATGGTCCATTATGCATAAACCCAACCTTGAACAGGAACAGGGACAAGCTTGTGTCTGTGCGGTTGGATTGGTCAAAGCATAGGTTTAACCCATGCCTAGATCAAGGCTCAAGACACACACCAAATACATCCACCCTCAGTCACAAGCCAAGACATTGCATACTGGTATCAATATCAACGCAGCCTTTAAACATTGTACTCTACAGTATTAAAAACGCTAACCTTTTTTTACCAAACTCCGTTCCCAACAAGCCGTCATGAAATCTTGGGCTTGATCTTGGATAAATGCTCCTTGATCCCTTCTGATCCTCCCTCACAGAAAAAGTGTCCCGCTACTAGATCCCTCGCCTCGACATCTATCCAGCCGGGCGCAGAATCCCCGATACCGAAGCTCAACCAGATCTCGTCGTCGAGGTATCCGTGACTTCGGTCGAATGAGTACTTGTCATCCTTCTTGATGAACACCATGCTGCCCGTCCAGATGTACTTGCTACCCTCGCCGTAGTAGATCAACGTCTTGCTCACGCTGATCATGTTGTAGGGTGCGTCGGCGCTGTAGACGGCAATGTGGCGATCGTACCACGTGTTCCAGACGGCGGGCCGGTCATAACGGCGCTGCAGCATCCCCACCATGACGGTGTTGTTGGCCGTGGGTTCGCATTCGCCGCGGTTGCAGAGGGTGATGCTGAGCATCGGGGTCGACTGGTGGACGTGGTTGTTGGACAGCATCACATCGTGGACGCATGTCTTTTCGGTGCTGTGCCATGTCTCCTCACCAGCCTTGAGGTCGGGAGGGTAAGGTGCCTGGACGGCGGATTCGGGGTTGGAGCCGACGTCTTCGACCGGTTCGTTCTCGGATTTGAAGCGGAATAACCTGCCAGGCTCGACCATAAACATGACTTCGTCGGCGTCGTGGCTGAAGAGCGACTGGGTAAGGGCCCAGTTCTTCTCTCGCTGGTATCGGGGCGAGTCTTCCTCGCCATCGGGAGGTTGACGATGGAGGCCAATTGGCTCTTCGAATCGGATAGGTGGCATCTTCTCGGCCTCCTTGCCAAAGGCCTTGATCAGTTCAGGGATGGCAGCTCGGGCGTCGACGAGGAACATGCCCTGACACAGGTTCTCCTCGTCGACCTGGTAGGTGAAGATAAGCAAGGGCGCACCCTCGCGCGTCCAGAACAGCTTCATATCTTCGGGGCCAATATACTTGTCCATACCCGGCTGATGCTTGCAGTGATGCTCAGGACCGTTAAAGTCAGTGATGAGCAGCTTGGACCATTCTGTCGCCTGCAGCTCAGGCATACCGTACTTGTCGTAGCCTAGGTTCGCGAAAAAGGCAACCTGCCGGGCCAATCTATAATCCTTGTCGTTGATTTTCGCATCGACGTGAGGAGCTCGGGCAATGACCAGAAAATCGTGCTCGGCATCGGGGGGGAGTTGTAGTAATGTAGGGTTCATGATATCGTAACCGGTTGGCTTCGCATCGATAGAGTTGAAGAATCCCATCTTGTTCCTCAGACTGGCGAGGACCTGGAAATTTGAGCTCTTCTCGGTGACACCGCTCTTCTGCATCTCGGATACGCGACGACCGCCGTTGCCTGTGATGAAGGATGGNNGGCGGCGAGCAGGATGCGTTTGGGGCGTAGGGCGTACATGATTGTGGAAGGGGAGGTTCGTCGAGAGTTTGGATTCACATCAAGGGCGTCTGCATGTGTCGGGAGACGTAGCGAGGGACGAGACAAGGACAAGGCAGAAGCACAAAAGATATTAAACCAATGTAATGTGTGGGTAATCTATCCGGCGCGTGGCCAGACAGGATATGAGTTGAAGAATGGAAGCCAAAAAAGGAAGATAAGAATACTTTGGAACAACAAAAAAAGGAGAGGAATGGTAATGAACAGAAAAAAAATGTTGCGAATGGGAAGCCTAGGTTTGGTTTGGAGGGGGGGCAAATGGAAGAAGGGAGAGAGATACCAGGGGGGCTTAGAGTAGATGTACGGTAGTGGAATAGTACAGATTAAGGGTTAATTGCTGAGTGTCCCCCGTTGATGCGGCATTAGCCTCACTGTATTGTAGTGCTGACAGTAGTGGATCTTGAAAGTACCCGGTACATTGATAAAAGGAGGCTTGATTAGAATATGCACTAAAATGATGGCATTTTTAGTGTCCGGGCTTAGCGGACGAGGTATCAGGGACAAAGGAGTCATCTTTATGACACGTTTTATCGTGACACACTGTGGTAGGCTGACGATGATGCGTTGGACTGGAAGGCGAGGTCATAGCTAAATAATTATTTGATCGGTTACGCAGTAGAACTGATCATGTCGCCAGCCATCAGCTGGAACACTTCAACAGTTCATCCCCAGAACGAACATGGAAACGGCCGACAAGAGATAGACACATCAACATCCACAGCCAAGCAATTTTTGTCGTCTTAATTGCCCAATACTAACCAGACCCAACATTCGTGCCCTGGCTAGACCCCGCCAAGATTGTCAAGAATCCCAGGATATCCAGGCTGGGCTGAGCTTGAGTTTTTGGAACCTAGAAGAGAGGTTGGGTTCAATCCGTCTGATCCGTTTGCGAGAAAACGTTGGAAGCATTTAATGGGAAAAACAGGTTTTGGCGTGATGATTAGGTCATGACGCGCAATTCATACGAGGAACGGTTTAAAAAATGCCGCTTTTTTTTTTCTAGATTTTACTACATCATCACAGTATCCCGATCGGCTTTATTCGATGATCAGAGAAAGTAAAAAAAAAAAAGGACAAAAACCAGAATCTAGATTAGTTGATGTTCAGTGGGTCTTTTTTTTACTCCTTTTTTTCTCACAGGCGAGTTTTGTACTCCACTATCGATAAACCCCTATCAACGAGATTAGCTATCAAGAGTTTTCTTAATATGCCAAGGTGGCATCTCGGCATTTCTGATCTAGTCTGTTGGAATGAATATACCGAGGACACTCCTATCATTGCATTCAAGACAATCACAAACGTTGTGAGGCTACAAACAGGCGGAGGTGGCTGTGAAACAAACAAGAGAATGGGATGATCCTGGGTCATGCATTGCATTACAGTGCTGTACACACTAGACTGCAGCAGACTGTACTGTACCATTTTGGGGGGGTTTGGGCTGGGATATGGCCTGAGGTGTCAACTAGTCTCCGTAGCCAAATAAACGGGAGCCTAGAAGCTGTCAAGCTTTTAACAGGGGCGCCGCAAATGCTTGTCAGGGGGCATCATTTCTTGGCTTCGACTTGGGCATGTAGGGTAGCAGAAGGACGATTGACATATGATTAATTATTATCCTGATCTAAATATAAACTTGGGTGGATGATGGAAGTAGATGTGCTTATATCTGCTAAGATAGATCAATGAATAACCCCCGGAACGTGGATTGCACGCTACAATTTTACCCAGTTAGCCTTCTACTCATCTAAGCAGCAACATTGTGGATTCTGGGCGAAAAGATTGTACAGTTGCCAGACTTATAATAGCTCTTGTTTTATTGATTTGACA